>QJNY01000075.1:0-214215 GCA_004155945.1 Monosporascus sp. mg162
CGCCACCCATTTTTGAAGCCATCAACAACACAACTCTTCAATATAAATAACAATATCTCAACAACCCTTTATTTAATTGACTCCATACTAACCGCCACGTATAATGATGCATTCCGGATCATTCTCGTTATCTTTTTCGCTTTCGGAAGGCTTATCTTCCTGTTGATTTCGTTAAGTTGCAGTGGAGCGTCGCTTCGGAGCGGTCCGCAACTTTACTTTTACCTTTTTGACCGATATTATCTTTACGAAGTTTTTATTTGGTTCGGGCTGTACTGGCTTACGCTTTTTAGGCTTCGCTTTATCGATGGCAGCAGTTAATTGATTGTTCTGGACTTCGGTGGCACTTAATTTGTTGTTTTTTTTATTAAGGGCTTTGCCGATCTTGCGAAACAAAAGCCGCGCGGTAGGCTTTCCGAAGACTGGATCGATTTCTATTAGGGCTTTTTCGATAACCTTTACATCCCTAGATGATTTAGGCGTTTTGATACCTAAACCAGTTATTTGCGTACTGAAATCAAGACGTGCGGGGGTAGAATTCGATCTGGGCTTGGGTGCTTCCGTTATTTGGGCCCTGGCTTTGACGTACCTATTGTTTAACGCTTTCGCTTTGTTGATAGGGCGCAGACCTGTAGCTTCCCAGCCCTTTATGATGTATTTTGAGACCATCATGACTTCCTGCCAAGCGTGCGAAAGCGCCTAAAGGAAGTCCGTCTTATCTATAGCTTCGGAAGCCCGTCTAAAGCAGCGCTTCCGGAACTAGTAACGGAACTTCCGCTTTAAGGTGGAAAAGATACCTATATTAAGAGGCTGGAAGACGTGGGAAGCGTGGGCAGGCAAAAAGACGATGTAGATCTTATTCTGAAGGCACATCTACATAAAGTTTTCGGTGGTATGGCTGTTATGGCCGTCGATCACCAACAGTTTCTATTTTTTAAGGTCCGCCGGCTTAGTATGGGGGATAAAGACTTCGCGTAGCTACTTTAGGTTAATTTCGGTGCTGGTCCAGCCGTTATTAGAGGTGGTGAAGTACCAGTTTTCGTATGCTTTATTATCGGAGTCAGGAAACTATTGTTGTTGTACGTTGCCGCCGCTGAAGATTACAAGTGGTGGAAGGGTTTGCCCGTTAGCGCTAACACAAGCGATTATAGTAACCTACTGCCGTTTGGAAGCGTCCTTTAAGAGCACGAACTTCCTGAAGGTTTTACCGAGGACGAAAGCGTTCTCCCCTATGCCTTCCATTATCCCGATCTCGTCGGCGTTGTATCTGTTACGCCATTTGATAGCCTTGACAGCGGGCAGTTCGAAGCGGTCGAATAATACGTTGGTGGAGGTTGGCGAAGCCCCATTTAGGCGCTTATAATTAATGGTTTTGCCCTTAATGGTCCTGATATCAGGATGACGCCGTAGAAAACGGGCTACCTATCCTTTTCCTAGGTGTTGAGGGCTGCCGTTGTTGATCAGGAGCCGTTGGGCGTAAAGGCGAAATCGGGAATGCGGCGGCGCATAGCCTAAATGGTTTTGCACAATAACCCAATGGGCTAAACCTTCCTCCTGGATTCGCGATAGCTTCTGTTGAGCCTTATTAACCTCTTCCCGCGTAGGTACACTATTAATGCGGCGTGTGATATATCGCCTGTCGACCTGGTAGCCCTTGGAGGCTGAACGCAGGGATTTCCCACGCGTTATCTCCTCAATCGCCTGCGCCGCACGGAATTGAGCTGAGAGCTGCATATCGTTCGAAAGCGCAGATTCTAGTGAATAAGAGGATAATTTTTTCAAATTTTTAAAGCGTTGTTGAGAAGGCTTTTACAGGGAAAGAAATCAGTAAGTGGATCAACGCGCAACGCGGTTGTGGGGTGGCGCGTTGGGGGGGTGGAGCGTGAGGGGGGGGTCCGACTTAGTGGAAAAAAAGGCATGCTTAGGGGGACGGGTTAAACTGGACCCGCCGGTACAAAATTAAGAGTACAAAGATTGATCATTACCTGGATAGGCATATGCCATAACCAAACGAGTTATGCTATTTGTAGATTAGATTTTTGTATGGGAGCTATACATTCCCTTCTCTACGCCTGGAAACGCCCCGCCACCATTTCTTAAAGATGTTCTATAGGTTGGTTTATGTCTTATTAACCATAAATAAACAAATTTAAACACATTTGATTTTGCCACTTCTTTCTTTATTACACAATATACATAAGGTATTAAGGCGATTCTTATAACTTTATTGCAATGCTATACAACTGCGAAATGATTATGAGTGAAACGGGTCGTCAAATATCAGACTGGCCGGTGGCAGGTGTAGAAAAGTAATGTATCTCCTCTGCTGCAATAAGGTCACACAGTAAGCGGTAGCACTTTTCGCGCTAACCTAAACAGCAGTATACTCCATAAAATGTCGATTTGATGTTATGTGATTGGGTATGAAATTCCTATTATTCCAAAGCTAGACGAAAAGAGCAGTTACCGCTTATTGTGTGACCTTATCGTAGCTGAGAAGATAGCTCCCGCACAAACAACTAAATAACGAATAGCTCAACTCTAACCGAAAATGGCACCGCCATAGATGACCTTTGGAAAATCGGCACCACAGTTGATTGTATTCGTACGAAATGTGCCCGTTCTTTCCAATGACAATAGCGCCATGTCATCATGTATCCAAGAGCATGCCTGGATGCACCACCTGCCCACAGGGCTGAATAATCTTTAGGATCCGAGTAATCTTTCGAACACGGAGGAATTCATGCTACAAGGACAGGTCTCTTCTCGGCACACGCCTAGATGGTGTATACCAGCGTATAAAGTCGTCAGCCACAATAGTGTACAAGTGGCGACTTGAGTTCCAAATAAGAACCATATCTGACCACTTCTGGGATCGTACGGGTCCAGTTTTCGGATCTTCATTGCAGAACATCAAACCACCTAGTAACTTGCCAAGGCCTCCTCGTCCCTCGCACCTGACGAATCACACAGGACCTTGACGAGCAGGCATCATTTCACCCCCCACCCCCCAAAGGTTGCCAAGAAGCTGGGTCGAGACATAGTTACCAATGCAGCCGGGAAGGATGAGATCCTCATGCCAGGCTCGCGAAAATGCCCGAACTTGATGGGTAGACCTAACGCACATCTGGCATTTAGTAAGATGAGCTAATATCATATAACATCAGCTGGGAGCCGTTAGTATCACAACGCATCGTCCCTTGGCGTCCCGTGCGGTTCAGCATCCGACCCTAGTTTCCCTTCAAGGCACAGTGGATTCTACGAAGCCTCGAATAAACGGTTTTGCTAGAGACGAGTGGACGTGTACAGTGGGTGGCGCCGCCACCAACGTATTCCTACGAAGATTTCAACGGCGTCTCTCAGCTCGCTGCAGCACCCTCAGCCGCTGTGCAAAGAGTCGGACTTTTCGACCGTTACATTGGATTCTATTTGGCAAGAAGAGAGCCAAGGCCTACGCCGCACCCACAGCAGAGAAATCGCTGGAATGTGAAAGTATGGACGAAAGTACCCACAACTACCACACGGTACGCTTCCTTATTGTCCGGGTAGTGAACTGTGTTTGAGCACCAGTGAGGATTCTATGCTGCCGACCCAAGACTTGCGAGTTGCGACACCTACTCAGGGGTTGAGCTTCTTGCGCCAACGGTGATTGAATGTCGGTGGCACAAGTCACTCGCTTCGCTCGCCATTATCAAACGATATATGTCTTACCATCCATATAGCAGACACTCTCTGGATGTTGGGAAGACTACCATTGATTATTGGCTCATATAAATCATCAGCCAATCAGTTCTTCTGTATGACTCTTAGGCATCCAGGCTTGGCACATGCTGAGCCAAGGAATCTTCACCGGCGGCTGGTGAGCATCTCCTTTCCCTAATGCTAATGATTTGTTGGTATAATCGGGATGGCTTAGGCGTATCTTAGCCAGCCCGCTTACGCTATCAAGTGAAGAAACAGGATCTTCTCATTAACTAAGGTACTAAGACGCAACGTCACAGATTGAAGGGCTCTGTCGCCGATACAGGCTGTGGCGTAACCTCAAATCCGACGCGGGGAGCTAAGCGTAAGCTCGGGATTATATGCGTTTAACAAGTCCGATTAGCGTCAGGACTGCATATGCCCCACTCATCCCCGAAGGAGGTGGCGCACACAGCCTCTGCCCTACAGGGAATGTGTAACCTGTAAGGGCCGCAATGTGAGATGCCGGAAACCCCCATTAGCGGCCGGCGTCTGCTACACATCTGTCTGGTAAGACGGCGCCCAGATCAATTGTGCACTGCCTATGCCGAAGGGGATTAAACGGCTAAGCGATGTGATCTGGCATGATGCATCTACCCGGCCTACGGAGAGATAAATGATCACACCCCCCGCCGCTATCTCTCAAGTTGGTCGTCTGTTACAACTGGAACCATGGCGAGATCGGAACCATTTGTCCAGACCTTGCTCCTCCCAATCGTCCCTTGGCGGTGGGATGCAGGCCTCGACAAATACTGCACATCCGCGGATGTTGTCCAACGCTCGGTCCCAGGCTGCTTGGAGTTCGCTTCGTGCAGGAGCCAAGACAACTCCGCTGGGAGCGTGGGCTTGGCCATCTTTGAGCGGTGAGTCTCTGCGCTCCCCACATAAGTTTGCACACCTGCGTAGTTCAGCTCAAGCCATCTACGGCTAACCCGCGGGTTATATCTCAAGTTATGTCAGCACGCAGGCTCGCGATGAGTTTTGTCACGTGGCCACCTCACCTGCACTTGTTGCTCGACAGAGAGATCGCACAGATTTTGCGAGAGGAGCCGGTCATAACTGTAGTTGAGGATGTTGACGGCTTTTCCAGCTGGTGCTCAGAATACCCTATACTCTGGCCCGTGTCTAAGGCGTTGGACGCCCGATATGTGCGACATACTCGGGGTTTAGGGCACGAATACGGTACATAGAACAGAGTATAGTGCATCGACACATTATCCCTCAATGGACTATAGAATAATATAGTTGGCCTAAACGGATGAAAGAGTAGCTCCTGAGCGTCTCGTGGATAATACGCCGTGCATCAGTTGTAGACCACTAAGTGCACCAATAAGTCATATCATAGACCCTTGGCCTTCGGAACCTCACCAAGCTTATCTAGCCTGACGTAAGACAAGCTTGCCCAAGATGTCAGTCTCGCAACGTGCAACGGATATTGAGAATCTACGCCATTTGGCGAGCCTTGTTACTTCGGCTACCGAAACCGTCATTGCTGAGTGGACTAAGGGGGAAACCACGCCCCCTGACACCATTGACGGCATCCAGCTGCCGAGCCATCGCTTGTATGACGCTCAGCGGATCCTCGCCGCCGCAGCCGGCAGTATCGAGGAGCTCGTCTGCGACCCCTCCCTCCGTCTCTTGAACTTTTCTACGCAGTACGTCGAGAGTCGCGCCTTGCATATCGCAGCGGAACATAGGGTCGCCGATCTCCTTGAAGATGCACGCGATAGCGAGCTCCGTGTGCAGGAATTAGCAAAGACGATTGGCATCGAGACTGAGAAGCTCTGTAAGTTTGGAGCCAGCCCTCCCCCAGATCCGTAGCCGGAGTTTGCTAACGCCGCAGCCCGCATTCTTCGTCTCCTGACTTCGCAACATATCTTTCGCGAAGTCAGCCCAGATAAATTTGCCAATAATGCTGTCTCTCGTAAATTAGTCCACAATGAGCCGCTAAGGGCGTACATCATGAACTTGTAAGTCATGCCGCCCTGGCTTTCGAGCAATGGACTAAGGCCTACAGCGCTGGCGATATCTTCTCGACCATGGACTACCTGCCAATGTCGTTGAAGGATCCTGTCATCGGGCCGAGCTACAAGGTGAATGAAACCGCCTTCAACTTGGCAGTCGGCACATCCAAGCCTCGCTGGGAGTGGCTGGAGGAGAAAATTCCCAAGTCGCAGGTTGGAGCTATATCCTCAAGGGGGTACCCACACAGCTTCGCCGGTAGTGATGGCCAACTTGATCATGGGAAGGTAAACGGGAATGAGGAGATGGTTCCCCGTCCAGGACTGGAGACTATGGGCCTTGCCATGGTTGGGGGCGGCAGAGTCCATTCTACCCCCCATGTGTTCGATTACCCTTGGGGGGAGCTCGGAAATGCCACGGTTGTCGACGTGGGTGGAGGACAGGGTAGGCCGAGTTTCCATGCAGCCTGACTCCCTCCCTTTTCACAGCTTGTCTCCTGCGCTTGCCTTGCCTCCACAGTTGAAGACTAACAAGGGTCCGTTCCAGGGGGTTTCCTGTTGCAGCTATCACGCCTGTATCCTGATCTTCACCTCGTTCTTCAGGATAGACAGGCCGTGATCGAAAAGGCAAAATCTATGTGGAAGCGCGAAAACCCGGACGCGGTCAATGGTGGCAAGGTGGATTTTGTTCCGCATGACTTCTTCCAAACCAACCCGGTCAAAAATGCTGACGTGTACTTTGTGAGGAATGTGATGTGAGTGGCCCATTCTGTCTCATGGAAGTTCAGATACTGACAATAATCTTCACCGGTAGCCACGATTGGTCTGACAGCTATTGCATCTCCATCCTAAGCAACCTACGAGCTGCCATGGGTCCCCAGTCGCGGGTCCTGATCGCTGACCAGGTTATGAACACGACGCTGGGCTCACCTGAGCTCAGGTCGGCGCCTGAGCCGTTACTCGCAAACTATGGGAACTATGTACGGTTCAGCCATCAGCGAGATGTTGCACTTATGGGTTTGATCAACGGGATCGAGCGCACGCCGGCTCAGTTCCGTCGTATTGTTGAGGCCGCGGGGTTGCGGCTTGTTCGGGTCTGGGAATGTCGCACGCAAGTGGGCATTGTTGAATGTCGTCTGCCGTGAGACAGGAAAACGAGGCGTAGTAATAGTTATAACATAGACTTAGAACTAAATAGAAGTTCCATATTTTCTCATCGAGTTGTGAAATTTCCTCCAATAAGGTTTGATCCACCGCGCTGCCTGGATGCCGCTATTTCAGGGGCGATCAATATTTACCAGACTGGATAACTTAAAAATTACGAAGCATTAAACTCATAGATTAGCATCTTGATAAGAGTTGTAGATCCCGTGTTGAAAACCGAACCGATTTTTGTTTTATTTTTAGTTTTTTGTCTTTAAAATTTTTCTTCCTACCTAATGTTCTATTTCTGGCACTTGATTCATGTCACGCTGCTTTCGTATACACAAGTACATTGTCCATTGCGTGAGCATTATTGATCCTCAGTTTCCTTATAATCTTCCCACCACTCTCCGGTGCCTATTTTACAGTCCAGTCTTTTGATTAAAGATCAAGGTCAGAGATTTTGAGTCGTTTGTGTACGTATAAGCCTTACTAGCGGTTGCATTTCCCCCCTTACCGCCTCATATATATAGTATGCAGGGACGTACTAGTCACATATTCTCATTATCGCCTTCCTGCCGCCGAATTTACAGTATCGAACTTCAATACACTTACCAGGCTGACGAACCAAGTGCAGCCTCTTTTCAACGTTCACGCCCACACAACCTAAGCGTCCGCTTCAAACTCGTGTGCCCCGCTGGTAAACCCGCAATTTTAGAAAATCAGAAGGCACGGTCACTCTGCCCCAGTCAAGCGATATTCTTAACGACAGAGCCAATGGCTTACGGGAGCGCCGTCCTCCCGGATACTCCTGGACTCCGGCAGCCAGAGTACCCCCCAGCCGCCTGAACATGACTTAACATCCCATCCAAGAACTGGATGGGCAGGCATTCGGCGCCATGGGGGCCTATTCGCTGCGAGAGCTGCGGCCTTGTCCACTGAGCCATTTCAGGGCATGCTGGAGCCGACTGCTCGATATCCCACTGTACAGCTTCTGTCATAGTTAAGAAATGACTATATATAACGCTATTACCAGCATTGCAATAACGGCGTCGCTTTTGCGTCAGTTTCTGATAGCCCGAAGTCTCAAACGAAGTCACACTATTAGTCAGGCGGCGCGTTAGCAGCAACCTCACTCAGAGGAACCAGTACCGCCAGACCAACCAGAGCACTGAGCAGGGCATCGTTCTGCAGGCGGGCCTGAAGGAGATTGACGTTTTCGCCCCGTCCCCGGATCGACGAGAGTGCCCCGGCAGAGATCATGGACGCACTCAAAGTAGCTCGTGGCCGAGGAGAGGTTGGCAGCTGCTATCTCGGCGAGGTTGGCGCCCAGGCAATCGAGAGTGCACCATGTACAATGCCATAGGGTCCGCCAGCAAGCTCTTGGTTGACTGTTTGCTGTAGAGCACAGACGCGCCCGACGCGGCACCCCTACCGTATGCAAGAAGCTCGATATTCCAAATCCCGAATCCTTGCCTTTATGCAGCGGCTTTCCCTGCGGGCCAGATCAAGGATGCGGGTAGCATTCCCCAGGAGGGCGCGTCCGCGAGTGGGTTGAAGGATTGAAGCCCGACATAGGACGAAGATAAGAAAGCTCGGTTACGTAGTGAGTGGCCGTCTCTAGATGCATTCGCGTTAGCCCTGGCTACTCGTCGACCATGTACAATTTCGATACAAACCTAAAGTTCGTTGAGAAGCTGAAATGTTCCGCAGACGAACCGGGGACTAGCCCAGCTCAGCTGGAGCTTGCCAGGTCCGGGAGCCCGCGGGCCCCGCAGAAGTGGTACTTGTACAATCATTCCGATGCTCAGTGGCACGGCCTGCATAGGAAAGAACACGAGTCATATTCCACTCGCGCCCGAACGGAGTCAGAGTTGGATGACGCCCTCGGCCGATTAGCACCCATACAAGGCTGCTCTAGAAGCTAGCTTTCGAGCTTAGGCCGCGAAATTGTCCTCTTTCAATGTCACCATTGACTTTGGCACGAGCACGAGGCACTTTCCATCTTATGGTCGCAGGGAAAGTGACAAGTATAGGGGGGCAGAGAACCTTTCTGTATGTCATAATCACTCCACGAACCCAGAACCGGTAAGCCCGTTTCTAGGCATTGGCGTCAGCACTCAGAGCCTCGGCAGCCCTTAGACTAGGTACGACATAGACGCTCTTCCCTTCAGCTCACTGCGGCGCAATTTTCGGCAGCATTATTCCGACTTGGGTTTTCCTCCTTTTCGCTATTCGATGCTGCCAAGGGAAGTTTGCCGGATTGCGATTGGATGACCTGCAAAACATGCCCCGAATTGCATCCGAGCACCGGCCTATGATTCCGAAGGCACCAGGGATGCCGTATCCATGCAACTTGCCGCCGAGACAGCGTCGCGTAAAGCCGAGGTCTTGGAAACCGCTGGAGGCTATATGTAATCAGGCGAAACTGACACCAAGCATGGAGCAGCCCTATGAATTCTCAATATGCCGGTCCCAATAAGCTGATGATATTTGTGCCCCTTTGATGTCGGTGTATCCGATTAAAGGCGCACAAACAGCAGTAGCAACAGTTCGTGGTGGTTCCGTAGCGAGTTAAAATACACGGCTACGGCGCCACCGCCGTCAAGCTGCCTTGTATACTCCGAAGGGAGGGTAAGAGTCTTCGAGTTAGAGGCCGAATCTTCGACCAGCAGCGATGCGGCATAAGCCGGGCGAACGCGGTTTCCGATGACGGCGCCAGCTTACTCCGCAGGGGCCCTACTCCGCTTCCCATTCGTCGCCATAGTCTGCGGCTGCCGCGTAGCAGGTCGGTACGATATGGCGCCAAGATAAGTGAGAATCAGCTATGGTCCCGCCATCCCGCGCTACCCCACCTACTGGGTCAGTTGGATCGCACCGGCCGGGGCCGTGGGATTGGGTTATCTATTGGGAATCCGCATCTTTCGGGAGTCTTAGAAGAGCCTCAAAATGACTGTAGGGCTGGGCATGGTATGCGGGACGGGTAAAGCTTAAAACGTGTCAGACCTGAATGCAACTCTCAGGGATTATTTGCATTTAGGGCGATAACAAGCCCCCCCTTTTTTCTTTTCTTAACATTAGGTTACGATTGGCTTACGAGTGGTCTGTTTGTATTTGCCATACAATTTATTAGGAAGTAAAC
Source organism: Monosporascus sp. mg162 (assembly GCA_004155945.1). Classification (NCBI taxonomy): domain Eukaryota; kingdom Fungi; phylum Ascomycota; class Sordariomycetes; order Xylariales; genus Monosporascus; species Monosporascus sp. mg162. The sequence continues at coordinate 9,985 of QJNY01000075.1, forward strand.
CTAAGTACAGTATCCGCCTTCTAACGCTGGGTCCGAGCGCAAATAGGTCGGGCTAGAATTCGTAAGATTTCTGTCGCGTGATAACCTCCATTGACATCAACATCATGTATCTCATCCGGCAATTTTGGTGCGTCGTAACATAATTCGACATGCCAACCAATCATGCCACACCCTAGATATGTAGTTCTTATGGCGCTACCCAAATAATCCCTGAGAGTCGGGGGAAGTGCCGAGAAATGTAAGGCCCACTTTATGGCGGGATACTATGAGATCTCATAACTCGACTAGCCCTGAAAGTGTGCTACTGCGGCCGCTTATGCTCATCTTTGACCAAGAGTGTTTAAACGCCTTTGGCATCGTGTGAACTGTCCAATCGTGCATTGGCCGATGATCGCGGGTTGTACCCTGCTCCTTGCTGATTGCCTGGGTAAACGTTGTGCTCCATTACCGGATGGCGAAGCTTCCGAGTCGGCGCCAGCACCCCAAGGCCATAAGTTTCTGTATAATGTATCTGTACAATCATCCGGTCAATGCTGCCGCTAACGGCACTAGATCAACGAATCGGAAACTCCAATTATAGCTTCAATTCCTTATTAAGGCAAGTGGGTATTGACCCCTTCGAGGGCTTTTGTCAAGATCTTGTCACATTGTGGCCGTTAATGGCTTCGGGTTACGAAGAATGTGCACAATTCCGCAGAGTAGTACTTCGTATGCGACAATACGGATGCTACCTCTGGGGAGATCACGCTATGAATGACTCAGGGCCTGGAATTACCCTGAAAAGACCACTGCATAAAGCCCAAGTAAGGATTGCCAAGTCTGCAGCTTATGTAGTTATGTCTCTCGTATGGTTCCTCGTACGTTCCCTGTATGCCGTGCTTATTGTCGGACTCAGCGCGCCACACCTCCGCGGGGAATTCCTGAGGGGATTGTTAGGTGGTCGTTCCTTTGCATATCCCGTTTTGGATATGAACATGGAAATTCAAAGAAACATCGCGCCACTGGGCTTTATTTTGCGGCAGGGTGCCGGCGAAGGCCGCGTCTCCCGGCACAAGACGGGGAAATGGCGAAGGAGAGGGCAAGAAGCCGTAAATCTACCTGATCGGCGGACCGACTACGTCGGGACCGAGAAAAGAAGTGGCGTTAGGTGTTTGTACTCTAAAGGTGTAGTTGCGCGACAAAGTCTGAATCAATCGGGGTAGCTTGAGAAGCTGTGTTGCCGCTGATTGGGTTGATCCTACAGGTCGTGGGAGAAGAAGGAAGCATCTGACTGCAGCATACGAAACAAGTAATTTAGCGGGATAGATCAAACACTGTCAATAAATGCCGGGCCTGATCTAGGATTGGGATGGATGACTATTTCGTTTCAAGTTCGAGTAAGCGACCATGGGCCTTCATTCTACAGAGTATTCCACACGCTGTATTTCGCCCGTGGCCATCATTTCGCTCATGTTCTTGGATATGTGGTGCATGACTTCCTCCAAATGACTAGCGTTACATGATACCGTGACGTGTAGGGTTTTGCTCCTATCGGGGACAACAGCGGCGCTCTCAAAGTCACCTTCGGACAGTCTTGTATCAGACTGGGTTGGTATATCCAAGAACTTGCGTGTTAGGGAATCGCTGTTGACGCCGGGCACCCCCATCGGCCAGAATGCCGACTCGTCCAAGACCGTTGAGGTAGCGCTGATGTCTTGGGTATTCATATTCGTGACGGTAATGTTCCCGGACATATCGAAGGCAAAGGGACTACTGATTGTTGAGAGGTGGGTCCCCGAATGTATATCTGGCGCTCTAATCATTTCGGTGGTAGACGTCGGGACTGCGTGCGTGCCGGGTGTTGGCGTGAACGATGGTGAGCGTTCGGAACTGGAACTGTAGTCACCGTTGTTATCCTGTCTCCGCTGTAAAAGGCCGTATCTGTTCTTCGCCGACAGAGGTGTTCGGTTCGGGAAGTTCTTGTTGACGATGTCACGCCAGTTACGGCCCGTTTCTTGCACCATCTGGAGCAAGACGGCGTCCTATTGATAAGTTAACCAACAGTAGCCCGGCACGAAACGGGGACTGCACGCGGCGTACCTCCTCACGCGTCCAAGGGCTATGATCGATCTGAGGGTCCAAGTTATCGTGCCAGCGCTTCCAGCATTGGTCTCCGTTGCGACTGCCAACTTCTTCCGAGACTTTGGTCCACTTTGTACCATGAATCAATACGGCGTGACGGAGTTTGTCGTCCTCGGCCGGCGTCCAAGGGCCCTGCCGGAAATGGTGTGCGATCTTGTAATGCCACCGTTTCCGACAATCTTTGTTGCTTCTCCCCGGGATATGACTCGCGACTTTGTGCCAACTGATGTTTTGTCCCGGCTTCGAGACTAGAGAAAAGGCACGTTAATATGCGTGTATTAATGAGTAGATGGACCAGGTTCAGATACAGGAGAGCGACATGCCTTCAGCTACAACCTCACTGAGAATTTGGTCTTGTTCCGGAGTCCATTTCTGGCGATCTCGAGGACTTGGAGAGGGGCTGGATGAATGCATTGAATTCTTAGCAATTCTCTAGATATGGGCTCTACCTCTACATAACTCCCATGAGATGTCGCAGGTCAGTGCGGAACGCGCTATGTATCTTGAAACCATACAGAGCGCCGGTATGATCGTGCTTGGGCCATCCAACAGGTCCCTGTGCAGGGGGCTGTGGGATTTACAGGGGGCTACTGGTAGTGGCTTAGAAATGTACAGGGTCCATGTTACACCACTTGTCAGCCCTCCCAAACGTTTGACGTACGTGGTTGTAGGAGCTGACGGTAAAATCAATGTTCGGAGTTTTACGATATCGACGGTCGGCCTATCTATCCGAACCTTACGTAACTCCTGGCAGGCAATTAGATACCTGAAGAATGGCCTGCTATTGGCCATCTCGTAGAATTGAGACGCCATATTATTTGCTCAAAGTTCTACAATGCTTATGTCCTGTACGTGGCGAATCTTAAGTAATGCGTCTTCAAGTAAAACCCCGCCACCCTCCCAAAAAAAAGGCCCTGTACCTTAGCCAATCAGTACTAGAAAGTGGAAGCTGTTATCAGCGTTATGGCAGAACTTACGGTCATCCCCAGGGTGCCCGCAATTGGATGATTCACGAGTTTTATTTAAAAAGAGGGTTAAAAAAATATTATAAAGATTATTCTCAAAATTCTTCTAAAAATTTTTCTAAAAATTGTTTAACCTGAACATAAGTCCCGTGTAATCTAGCAATAAACGAGACTCCAATGAAATGCCATTTCCCAAACCGCATCACAATCGTCGCTGCTTTATCCAATCTACCTTACTCGAATGTTAAGCCTGTCCAGTTGAGATGAGGCAATCGAGGTGCGACAGTGCATTCTAATTCACGGGATGAAAGGAGTTGAAGTAACCTCGCGGGTCATATTGCTGCTTGAGTCTCCGGAGGCGCTCGAGTCGCCAGGGCTCGTAGCCGTAGAAGGTCTCCAGGGCCTCGTCGCCATGTGCATAGTTCAAGTAGACCGCCGGACGGTCATATCCGGAATGCTCGGGTTCAAATAGCTGGTCCCGCCATTCACGCGCCCACGCGTCGCCTGCCTCTGCCACACTCTGATCGGTGTAGATGGCCTGGACCAGAGCGAGCACGTTAGCGGATTCGCGGTTTCCGACCGCTGTGTCCTCCGCGCGCTGTGCCAGCACACCCTGCTGCGCAAAGACTTCGTAAAACACCAGCGACAAGACGGCGAGGGGGTTCTCCTCAACGAGCGCCACATACGCGTCGAATAATTGTCGCGTGTGTGGGATATCGAAGCGAGCCGTACTCGACGAGTAGATGTTCGTAGCCGCGCCGTCGATGCAGGCCAGATCGATGAGCCCGTTAGCTACTACGTGCGGAAGCTCATCCCATGCAATCAATGTCTCGTTAATGGAAACACGGGTGATGTGGTTGGTTGGGTCGGCTGAAGAGTTCGATGCGCTTGTAGCAAATCGGGCGGCATACATCGCCCCTATTTCACGCGGTCCAGCATAGACCACATTGAGTGTGATGACAGGCTGGTGCCAGTGTTAGCAACGCACCTCGCGATTGCACGGCTATCATGTCCTTGTGTCATGCCTTACAGTGAATGTTTCAGGGTTGGTATAGAAGAACATGTCGATAGCCAGAGCCGGATCTTGGTCCGGGATGATATCGTTTATTGTAGCGAGGATACCCTCTAGCGAATCGCTAGTAAATTCCATGGCAGCATTGTAGTGCATTCCATCATTTTCCTGAGGCCAGGTGTTGAATGTTAACTCTGTGACGATACCAAAATTGTGGCCGGCGCCGCGCAGCCCCCAGAAGAGATCGGCGTTCTCGGTTGCGGAGGCTTCGACGACCGAACCGTCCCAGAGTACAACGCGTGCCCTGGTGACTGCGTCCACTGACAAGCCGTGCTTGCCTTGGAGTCGGCCGTGACCGCCGCCAAGAACGGCTCCTGTAGCGCCGACGCATGGGCAATTGCCGAGAGCTGTTACAGTTCCAACGGTGTCAGCTTACGTCGACCACGTGGGGGGGCATGGTAAAACGTACTTAACTCCCTGCCAGCCTCGTGGACTACCGGATAGATATCCCCGAACTTGGTTCCACCACCAACCCTTAGGGTCCCATCTGGATTGATGACGGCATAGTTGAAGTTTTCCATATTGATTGCGACGGCATCATGAACCTGGCCCAATTGGATCGAAGTTCCATGCCCACCGCCTATAGCCAGGAACGATATGTTATGGCTCGTCATGTACTCCAGCTACAGTATGTGTTAGTAATTCACCCGATACGTTCTTCTTGAGAGCGTCAGACGCTTTGGTTTACGTACCCCTATTCTAAGATCTTCTTCTTCGGCTGGAATGAAGACTATATTGAAGGATGGCGCACTCCAGGTCGACCAGCGAAGTGTCTGATTGGCCCATCCTGGGCACTCGGGCGTGCAGACTATTGCATCAGGAGAGAGCTCCGAAGTCAGATTGCGGAAACTGCGCTTCTGCAAGGTCTGCACAAGCGTGGCACCACTACTAGTGCGCCATGTAGGCACTGCGGCGACTGTCGAAGCAAGGACAGCTAGACTAGCTAGTGCCTGAAAGACGGTATTTGACAACATGGCGGTCGGGTACTTAATTCACACCCTTCTATCCTTATTAAATTGCTGTTAACTCAGGAAGGCCTAGATAATCCGCCTTAGAACCTTCTCACCCGCCGGATCCTTTTATACAGTCGACACGGCCGGTTCCCTGACTAGCTGCTACTCCGTTTACCCCCAGCATGCACTATCGAGTCCGAGTATTCAGGAAGCTTAGTTTTGGGAACACCATAACCGTCGTTATGGTTGGGGGAGATGCAAGGATGCGGAGCTTGAGCCATCTCAATGGGCGATCACACCAACCGCCGAGAAATACATGGCATGGCACCAAAATACTGCAAATAGCCAGGGCTTATAAGGCACCGAAATCTTTCCGAGTTAGGCCAGGCCACGGGTGAGTTTCGACTCGCCTGATTAGGATATAATCAGCCCTACAAGGGATTCAGCTGCACAAACAGCTAGGATAACTTCCTTGGAAACGGCCCCCCGAGGCACAGAGGCCGCTGATTTGTCAAAATAATCCCAACACGTAAGTCCGCACTCTAGCTTCCTTGGCTAACTTGCTAAAGGAATATCATTCTGAGCCATAGGTTGCCTGAATGTGATGCGAGCCTCTTCGCACCAGTCTTCTCGACGATTCGGACCCAGAGATCAACATCTTGCAGATAGTTTGTGGCTTAGAGGACTTGGCAGGCACGTTTCTCTAGCGAATGGTTTACGGTTGTTCTCAATCCCATTTCCCGCCCATCGAACTAATTGGGAATTCGACCCCGGCTTTACAAACGATTTCTCTCATTCCGTCAAAGCCACCATGATGCATCCTGGTGTCCGTGGTAGCCAAACCCTAGTGCAATGCGCTAACTTATGTAGATCAAACTTCCCTGTCGCTTAACCCTACAAGTATGCCATCTTAAGCTGTTCATGGTCAGGAGTGGTTGCGGAGACGTCTCCCAGGGGAGCCTCTCGTAGTCCTGATTCGGACTTACCGAGTTCACAGAAACCTTTCATGGTTGTGACAGAATGTAAGCTGACCTCACTACATCGTGACAGGTATTCGCTCCTGTGTTGTCTGTTACACAAAGCCGTGGGTCTAATGTGAAGAGCCGTATTACAGTGAACCAGAGCCTTTAGACAGCCTCGACTTGTGCGACATCCCAGATCCGACGTGATACAGAAACCTGGAAGCACGGCATTGGTACCAAGTCACAACATACCCTAATGCAGAGCTCAGCTGGTTTCGAGTCACATGATGTGGCTCTCTACACATCGCTGCGCCGTCTGCGATAGCCCTATGCTGGTTTGTTTTACCTGAAATACTATATCTTGTCCGAACATATCCATCACCATTAGGTTTCCACCTCTTGACATTATAGCACGACGAGGGCATCACTCAACTGAGAGATTTCTTGTTAACAATCACAATAGCTGTATCGATGCTGCTTGAAATCATCTAAGGAGAAAGAGGGGATTAAGTAATCAACATGTGAGGCATAACCACTCTATTCGGGTTAGAGTCTCTCCGGTTTTGATTATTATAGGGAAACTAACGAAGTATAGGTGGCTCTGAAGCATTCGACTGTGTCGTACAACGCTCTTTGCTAGCTGCATTTATATATCACGGATACAATCCAGTAATAGAAGACCATAGATCCTTACGGGCTTCGCAGCTTAATGGAGCGACTTCGCGAAGACGAAAGCTTGCCCAACCGTAGTCCTCTTAGACAACTAGTAGGGGGTGGCATAAGCGCTTCGAATATGCCAGGTTCGAATAAGGGGCGCTTTTAATCAGAGAATGGATATGTCAGCCTCAAGTGGACAGAGCATCTTTGCTTATAGACAACAGAGCCAAGAACTTAGGGGACCATGTCAAGCGATAAGACGATGCAGTCCGCGATTTTGCCAAATAACACTAAGGATAGTGGGAATAATAGATACTGGGAAAAGCCATGAAAAGGCTTCCGAGGTAGGGTAACAGATTTGGTTTAGTCAACATCTGCTTTACACGCTTAATTATATCCCACACTGCTGCCTTGAACCAGTTAATAATAACTCACCCTCGTGTATTGTTAGTGGTTGTGCTTGCTTGCGTGGGCGCGTGATGATCGCATGCATCCGGAGGAAGGCTGACTGCTTTAGCTTACCTAAAATTCATGATTACGGCACGCCTACGCGTCCGTCGGAGCATTTGATTGTGAAGAGCGATGTCAGCTTACGCTTTACAAAAATACTCGGAAAAGATCTGAGTTTCTCTTGGCCTTATTAGGGCTCGCCCGCTCACAGGCGTGCGGCTCGATAGGCTTAGTAAGCTGGTGTGGCCAAGCAAGGCTTGGCTGACCCAATCCTGTTGTGTTCTGTCGATCTCTTCGCTCCAACCTTTGGTTCACTGACTGAAGGCTAATCGGTCGCAAGGCTGGTTGTACTGCATAGGCTGCAGGATTGCATGTGATAATACCTCGTAGATTGACGTACATGGCACTGTCTGAGAAGAATCAGCCAAAGTAGGGCAATAGTTCCAACACTCGTATCTATTTTTCTTCGCTCAATCCGAACTGTCCCCGCTTCCCTCGAGTCGCTTCTTGACCCTTTCCCCGGATTTCCCCCTTTTTAGGTTGCTTAGCCTACCCTAACGATGAAGCACAAACGGAGATGGACGTCTCACGAGGACAGGATTCTCCGCGAAGGATATGCTGCTCAGGCTGCGTGTAAGAAACCACTATATGACTTTGAATTGACGTGATGTCCGGCATCAACGTTGCTAATTGTGTTATGCTTGGAGACAGACCCCACAGGAAAAGGCCAGACCGTGAACTGGAAAGAGATCGCAAACAAGCTTCCCGGGCGGAGCAACAAAGATTGCCGGAAGAGGTACTTGAACGAGATGGCTGGTACCCTTAAAAAGGTAAGTTGGGTTTCGCTTCGCTCCTTAAGAACCCCCGCTGATTTGGGAAATGTTAGGGGCCTTGGTCCAAGGAGGAAGACGCTCTCCTAATCAAACTGGTAGAGAAGCATAGCCCGTCATGGGTAGCGATCTCTCAAGCAATGGGAACGCGCAACGCGGATCGTGAGTGCCACTTTCGAGAGGTGGAAGTCGAGCTGGACCCTGCTAATATGACAAAATTTGAATAGAGTGTGCGAAGAGGTGGCAACACTCACTGAATCCAGAACTGGACCGGCATCCATGGCAGGAATCTGAGGTATGGGAAGCCATTGGTCCCTTGACGGACAGGTGTGAAGTGTCTAATGGGTAATTATGCAGAATCAACTTCTACTTAGAACACTAGCAACACACGGTACGAGCTGGAAGGATATTCAGAAAAGGCATTTCCCGGCACGATCGACGAACAATATTAAGAACCAGTAAGCTAAGTAGCAATGTCACCAAGGTACACGGAATAGCTAACGACAATAGGTACACTGTCCTAATGCGTCGTGACACCAAAATAACACCAGATCCAGATTCGGCACCATGCTGTTCTAACAAATTTCAACCCGAAACACCGTATAGCCTCCCCGGTGATCTACCTACGCCCATTTCCATGGATCTTGACGAAACAGTGTATGAAGCCGAGCAGTTTCATGAAGATGGATTTCTCAAACCCTTCTCAGTAGGGACCCCAGGAACGGATATGAATGAGCTATTCGGGACTGTCTTTGACGAGTCGGCCCCGAGTTTAGAGCTCCTCACTCCGACTGAGAACGACACCACAGAACACGCATTATTCTCATCGATATGTGACGGCGATAAAGACCCGACGGCTGCACCACCCACTTCACAGCAAATCGAGTCGCAGGGCATTAGTGACCAGGATATCTTTCTAACCGAACCGTTCTTTGGTCTTTCGGACGGTCTTAACAATGACGGCTTCTGTGACTTCAATAACACCATTCAACCCTGTTTCGAACTTGCTCAGAATCAGCTGCCTGGTTTGGAGATGGGTGAAGGATGTAGTTCTCAGTCGTCCCCGCCAAGCCTCTGGGGCGATCGCGAGCTTCAGGTCTCACGCGCAGAGGAAGCCTCGCGCATGACCATCGTGATCGACGAAGCCAGGCCTGAGACCCTAACTGAGATCATGAAGGTTCTGGTGGAGTCAAGAGCCCGTGTTGAGTTCCACCGTGGATGACGGATGAGACAAACCATGATGCTTACTCCGAGCATGCTTATGTCATGGAACGATGCGTTTCGGGGTTAACACTCGCACGAAATAATCAGCATTGGCAGGATTCTGACGTTCGCTCGGGCGACCGAGAAGATAACTGCCGAAGAGTGCTGAACTCCTGATACAATAAAGGCATTCTCAAGAAAGCTGGAACCTGCACCATTCTGCCTTATGGGCCAAGCAGCCCCTCGTCTGACTGGCCTACACGATATGACCTCCGACGACGATGCGTCATCCGAGTTATACAGGCCGATAAGGGGAGGCAAAATAGAGAGCGTTTAGAAAGTCCCGTTTTTCCTAGACAATAGATAGGGTAGACGGTGTCCCTTAATAGATGCATCTACGGCTATAAGAGCATGAAACATAGGGCTTAACGCGTCTCTTCTCGTCATTACCCTATGTAGTGTGTTAGCGTTATGCCTCTCCGATTTCATGTCCTAGTAGTCATTGCAAAGGCAACACAAATACCCCCTTACAACCCATTCTAGCTTCCTGGTATAGAAACCTGCGTTTTACACAAGTATATGCCTAGACAGGGGAGGGGTGGTATGTTACCCCTATTTTACCCCTATTCCAACTGTTACCGCTAATTTGATAGATGGCTGCAAGGTGGCAGTGGAAAGGGATTCTCATAACAGCTAAAAGCTGGGCCATTTTATGGGAAATATAAATGATTTGACAACTACTCATTGGCTCATGCTACCATGATCACTTGGAAGATTTGCCATAGACTCAAAAGATTGTTGTACTGATACCTAGAGCTCTCTATCAGCTGAATCTCTGTGCGGTTTTGACGAGCCTAGGCTACGAGGGAATTAGGAGGTAATGATTCTGTAGGGTGAAAAGAGGTATTTGCCACTGTTCTATTTCGAAACTTACGGGGCTGACACCGTAGGTGCGTAAATCCGAGCATCCGGCAATTAGGGTTGGTCTTGGAGAATTGCGGGGCTAAACCATTGCCGTTCCCACTACCCTTGACTGGCAGAGCTTAAACGGGAATTAAGATATGGATTAGAACAAGGATTGAAGTACAGTAGAGATAGTCCGACGACCCGCACCTCATCCTATAACACTTGAGCAGCAGGTTCGAAGCACGGAACCTTTTACGACTACGAAAAGTCGGGTAGGAACCGAGCATCCGTCCCTTGTTCCAGACAGTAAGGTGTTCCCTCTTTAAGGGCGGTGAATTCCCTGTTCTTATTGAGGGGAAGGGACAGCGGGAGGTGCACTTTTATTAGTAATCTCTAATTATATCCACGGCAGTATGTATCTAGAGGTTCCTCCTGGCGGAGAGTGTTATAGATTTGAGTTAGAGAAATAATGGTGACAGCATACAGACATAATACCATCAGAATCAGGGACCATGCAGCTCATATTTATGTCACCGTCTGCTTGGATTAAGCAACCCTTATAAGTACACCGTACTTATTGCGTGTGAAGGACTGTTGAATTATATCGCGAGGCGAGCAATCCCATAATTTTATTGCCATAACGGCAATGGCCGCACTGAGATTTCAAGTCATACCCTACGCCCTATACGCAGGGTAGAACCTGTGTCATTGATTCCTTGCACATCGCGCCATAAAGATCGAAGAATAGCAAGACCGGTAATGCCGTCAGGTCAACCTAAAACCTAGTTAATATACACGCGTCTTATGCATAGAGATGATTAGGGAGCTTGTCATTGAAGGGAAACCCACCTCGGCTGACCATTGGTTGATCACTAAACATTCCAAAGTCCTTTCGTCAGATGGTGAGAAGGGTGAGAAGGAAGAGGGGCGGAACGGGTTAAACACGGTTGCGTTTTTAAATTTTTACCGAAGGTGCAAATTAACAACTATGGGTAACAAGATACTATTTGCAAAGAATCGTAACTCGAATATTTTATATAAACCTGTATCCTGGCAATAGCCAGTGGCTATCAAATCAGAACCATTTGCAACCTGGCTTACACTGTCGGATCTATATTGCGTTCTTGGCAAATCTTCCGGTCGAAAACAACCCCCTTTTTCGTCCCCTTACATCAGATCGATACACGAGTTATTGCCAAAGACCAATGGCATACGTTGCCGTCACTGAAATAGTGATGTATAAGTTAGTAATAGGTGAAGCATCTACCACCAGCAATGAGCTGAGTGGACGCAGATTCTTGGGACCAGAGTATACATGCAACACTCCTCCCAAGAATACAACGTAATAACACAAAAGGGACGCGTAGAGGATATTAAGGAAACTCCTCGCAGGATACACGAATATGGCAGATCCTTAGAACGGTAGACAATCCAATGGCGCGATCTCATCCCCCGCAGACATGGCAGCGCGGATTCGCCGAGCCGGCCCAGACGGCGGCGTGGGCGGACCCCACGCGCTACGAGGCCGAAGACGGCGAGCCTGCCCATTACGCGCTGCCCGCCGAGAGCGAGAAGCCCACATCAAGGGCGCCCAACGGGCTCGGGATTTGCAGTCTGAGGAGCTGGCCGACCCTGTACAACGGCACCGAGGCGCAGGAGACGACGCCATCCTGGTTCAAAAAGTCACGTGAGGTCGATGTGCTCATTTGCGGCGGTAGGTTGCCACGGTGATCCTGTCGAATATTAGGTAACGGGTATAGCTGGTCCTTTCGGCCTGGAAGTCGCCTTGAACCTGGCGCGCCAGGGCATATCGTTTCGCATCGTCGGTAAGTCCTTCACCACCCCCCGCCCCTCCCCCCTTTCCCCGTAACCGCACCCGAAGCTAAAGCATAGACGTCGCAGACAAGGCCGAGGGCCCCTGCCACTCGGGGCGCGCGGACGCTATCCAGCCACGCGCGCTCGAGTACCTGCGCTCCTGGGGCCTCGTGCAGGAGGTGCTGGGCGAGGGCCCGCTGCTGAACAAGACGGTGCTGCACCGCAACGGCGTCAAGCTCTTTCACGGCCACAGCTCCATGTGCGACTCGCGGTACCGCGGCATCTCCACCATCACGCAGGGCCAGGTCGAGCGCATCTACGTCCGCGACCTCAAGCGTCACGGCGTGCTCGTGGAGCGCTGCGCGACGGTCGCCGAGCTCGACGTCTCGCGGGACAAGGGCGAGCTGTACCCCGTGGCGGCGCGGGTGAAGAACTCGAAGACGGGGCGCGACGAGCTCGTCAAGGCCAAGTATCTCATCGGGGCCGACGGAGCCTCGAGCCGGATCCGCGAGATGATGGATGTGCCGTTCGACGGGCTGGCGACGGACTGTTTCTGGTCCATTATGGATTGCCAAGTAAAAACAGACTACCCACATATTTTAGACTTCGGGTAAGCACTCTTTCTTTTGAAGACGTTGGATTCTGAGCTCAGCCGCGAGTAATTAGCATAATGATAAGCGCCGAGCACGGCGGTAGTATCATGATCCCGCGGGAACAAGGCCTCACCAGGTTCTATGTCCAGATCACCGGCGAAAAAGCCGCCAAAATAGCGGCTGCGCGGAAGCGCAACAGGGAGAAGAAATCGAGCGTCGGCGAGACCGAGATCTACGACCACGGCATCACGCCCGAGGAGTCGATGGAGCAGTTGAACAAGATCATGGCACCGTGGAAAGTCGAGTTCGCCGGGCCGATGAGCTGGTTCGCCGTATGGCGAGGTACGTACTGACACAGTGCGGTCTCTTAACGTCCGTTAATCCCCGAGTGACAGTCAATGAGCGCGTGGCTCGGTATTTTTCAACCCCTGATCAGAGGGTACATATCGGTGGTGACGCAGCGTAAGGCCATCTCCCTAATAGCTTTAGGGCGCTCCTATTAATCATTTTCCGTCATTCTTACAGGCACGTACATTCGGTGCTTGGGGCGTTCGGGCTGAACTCATCCATCTACGACGCGGTGAACCTCTCATGGAAACTCGGCCTCTGTCTCCGCGGTGCTGCCGACCCGCAGAAGCTGCTGCCCACATACGACGCGGAGCGGCGGATGTTCGCGAACCGCGTGATCCGCTGCTCGGGTGCGTACCTGCGCTTCATCTGCAACCTGAACCTGCCGCTCGCCTCGCTGCGCGGGCTCGGCGGCGAGATGGAGGAGCACGACGAGGGGCTCCCAATCCTCGACGGCAGCACCGAGACGGACCGCCAGTGGCTGACCAACTTCTTCGGCCGCAACGCCATGTTCCTGGTGGGCGTCGACGGCGCTAGGGTGGATACGGAGCTGAGCCCGGCGGTGAAGGTAAACGGACACGTGCCGAAGGGCCCGGTCGCCGTGCTCAACGGCGTAAGGGCGCCGGATCCCAGGGTGTGTTTCCGTGCGGACTATACGTCTTGGCTGTACGACGCGATGCCAGGGGTGGTCAGGTTCCATATCCTCGTGTTTGCGTCGGACCTCCGCGGCCCCGTACGCAAGAGAATTGCGCAACTGTCGAGTGAAGGGTTCGCACCCCGTGGTTTCTTCTCCCGGTTCGGCAGCCACGAGAGGTTCAACGTCGTGCTCATTGTCAAGGCGCTCCCGCATGAGGCAGATGAACTGCTCGAAGGACCTGAGCTTGAGAACCTACGAAACATCGCTACGGTCGTGTACGATGACCGGCAGCCGGATGAGGATGCTCATTATTGGTACGGGGTCAACCATGCTCGAGGCGCAGTCGTGGTCGTGAGGCCGGACTTGGTGGTAGGAACTAGTGCTTGGCCTGAAGCTACAGCCGCCATCGACGAATATCTCTCGGGCTTTTTGGTTCACCCAGTGGCAAGCAACGACAATGGGGACGGCCATATGAATGGGTCTGGCAGGATTTATAGGACCTGTAAATAGCACTTCAAAGAATGCTCGTGGTTTGGCCTTGTAATCCTATTAGAATACAGGCTAGCATCACCAATTCGCTTTGGTCATATCGCGATAGCCGTAACGAACTCCAGGAATACAACTCCAAACATCTCTTTAATACTTCTAGTAGGCGGGTGACTGACCTAGGATTGGTCTTCCCGGCTGCCCACAGCCCAGCCTGCTTCAGCAGAGAACCGGGACGGCTATCGGTAACATGTGGCACATGGTTTGCGCTTCGGCCTCTTTGCGAGTGTCGGTATCCCCTTTTCAGAGCGGACGTCTTGGCGTCCCCTCTGTTCACACGATGGTGATCGCGTCCAAGAGCCTAAGTAACAGCGATGATCTTAGGCATGACTGCCTTGCGAATTGCGTCTCGAGCGATTAAGACGTGCGAGGTTCTGCATACGTATTTTGGAGAGTGGATACCTTCAATTGCGCTACCTCAATGACCTCCATTCCGACCCTTCCTGAACGGCCGGCCATGTCCAAATGGCGGGCATGCATCAGTCGTGAGGTCGCGCCCAAATGCTCACCTACACGCTCGGCGGCCCCTAGTTGTAGTAGTAGGGCGATCAGTGCAATGCAGCCGCCCTCCTATGAACCGTGCCAAATTCCAGATATCGTACAGATTCCCCCCCGGGCCTCCCGTTCGCCGACGTCGAGAGATTCGTTAACCGCCAGTAGTTCCAAATGTGTATAAATACAGAACGATGAGACATTACAACGTAGATCATCGCGGTATGTCCCTCGGAATTAGTCGCGGTTTTTTCTATCATCGATGACATCTGGAAACCTCGACCGAGGGGTGTTATATGAGTGGTGTACAAGTGTGTCGGCGATTTCTACAGGTCTATAGAGCCGGCTTGGCCTCCTGGCCAAGGGCAGCGCCGACCTGCGCCGCGGTGGCCGAACCACTCTGCTCGCCTCCAGCGGTGAGAATCTTTCCGATGAGTTAGCTTTCCGTACACGACGATCCCTTAATACCATTCACGGAAGAGAGTGGAGAACTCACCTCGCTGCCCATCTCGCGCATCTTCATCTCCTTCTCCATCTCGATGACCTGCTGCTCCTCGGCCCAGGCGAGGGCCCAGGGGACGCCAAGCAGGAGGGCGGAGCTGCCGACGACCCACAGCGTCTTGCCGCCGAAGGAGAGCGCCGTTCCCACGGCGCTCGACACCGCGCCGATCTTCGCCGAGATGTAGCCCCGCGTTGTCGGCGAAATGATGTCGCGCAGCGCGTACAGCCGGTCCGTCAGCGTCTCGTTCTCAGGGTTGTAGTCCGACTCTTCAGATATCTCGGAATCTGTATTGGAAGGGACGAGAGTCAGAGAAGGTTCAATAGTAAGCAGTAAGATGAAGCCTGTCAACAAGTGCAACGTACCGGTATCAGTGAAATCTTCATCCTCCTCGGGGCCAGGCTGGGGCTGTTGGAAATGCTCATCAGCGACCTCGGTTAATTGAACCATTGTGCCGCTCGCAAGTTTCCTTTCCGGATTAAAACAAGCTTAACGTTCCGAAAATAATTGACCAGGAAGTGGTGGGTATGAGTGCGTATTGAGCATTAACAGGTGGGATGGCTCTTCAAAAATTTCATCATCGCAATCAGTAGTCTAACTAGTAAGAACCACCATCTTTGCTTGGTAATGACGAACTGGTCTGTGCATACCGCTATCGATATTATCGTTGTCGTTATCGTTATCTATCCAGACTTTGTTCACCCCGCAATCGGTTACAGGGCCCCCTTTACTTAAATTGATATTGCATCATGCGGTGCTGCAACTCAGACGTGAGACCTTACTGCCCACCCATTAAGTAGTTCGTTCTCCCTGCCCCTAACCCCCTAATCCGCGCTACAATCATCAGTCGGCTCGACGAATCCGGATACTCTAAAATTCGCATCACAGCTTGCCGAAGATGTAGGAAAGCATTAAATGTAAAATATATTCAACCCAGCCAGTCCAACCGCGAAAATTACGTATTCTTCGTATGTACGACTTTGCGATCTAGTATGCTCCAAGGTCATCCTCCCCCTATGCATCGAAGCAGCAGCGCGCCCCACGCATTTCATTCATTCCATCCGCTATATTAAGCAAGCAATGCACCACTCCGAAATCCTCAAATTCTCTCTACTGTAATATCCGGATGCATGAGTGTGTGATCTTTCTTTCTAGTCTAATCTATATGCGCCCGACCGGTCAACCAGCTCATGGCTCATCTTCTCCGCCTCGAGGTCACCGAGTCGTCCGCGAATCTAATGCCGGGCCGTCGCAGAGCGACCGGGACCCGCTCCGTGTTGTCGTCGTCGCTATCGCTGTCACCCGCTGCGGCGCTGCTGAGGGCGGCCTCCCGTCTACGCCTCTCCACGGGCGTCTCCCGCTCCTCCATGTCTTCGCGGACGCTGGCGAACGCCGCGAGCCTGCGCCTGCGCTCGGCGTCCGTCTCCGGCGCCTCGGTGCTGGGGCCGCCCTCCTTCTGGCTCGTGCTCGTTGTCGTCGAGCTGCTGCTTCGGGTCGCGAGCGAGGACGGTTCCTGCGGTTCCGACAATTTGGTCGGACTCGAGGCGCTCTGTGCCGGCTCTGTCGCGGCTACCGGTTGTGACGACGGGGAATCCCCAGCGGAGGTCTGTGGGCTGGGCTTAGCACCTTGTGGTTGTTTCGCCTCGGATTTGACGGCAGCGGAGGCCGTTGAGCGATCGACGACGTCCCGGCGTGTCTTCGGATCGAGTTTCCGAACCTCATTAAGGAAGTCGTCCTTCGTCATACGCCTTCCAACACCCCCGATGGTAAAGCGAATCTGCCGGTCGTCATCCTCCTCAGTCTCCTGGGGAGCGGGGTCGCCCTTCTTTTTCTGTTCGCCTGTTCCACCTTTACCGAAACCGGCCCACCCACTAAACGTAGACTTGGCGCTAGGCCTACTAGGGCCGGCCCGTGTCTCGTCTCCATCCTTTTCCTCGGTTCCTGGGGAGTTCTTCATCGGTTTGACCAGGCTGCCCATTCCCATGTATTTCAAACCTGTGGCAACGTAATCTCTGCCTTCTTCTTGAGGAATCTCGTACTTCTTAACCACCTCTCCATCTTCGTCCTCGACAATGATCTAAGAAGCCCTGTTAGCGCAACCGCGAATCCATCAATACCTCACGGAGGAGCGCTGCTCACCGTATTGCCGAATTGATAAGCTCTAGCCGGTTCGTGTTTCCGTTCATCCTTGCCCCTTGCTTTGCGCTTCTCTTGCTCCTCTCTCCGCCATTCGGCGAAACTCTTTTTGATGGAATCATAGGTCCAGTAAGGTTTCTGGGTCTCGCGCTTGGCCCTCTCTTTTATCTCTTGCACATCTGGAACACCTAGACCACGGTCTTTAGGCTCAACGGCCAGCACTTGGCCATCTTGGTCCTCCACCACAATCTTATTTCTCTCATCGTAGATGTTAATCTCTGCAGGCGGCCCCTGGCCCCTGGGTCCTAGCTCTTCCGCTGCCGCACCGTGCTCGGCCTCTGCCGCTTTCTCGGATTCTACTTGCGCTTGGTGCCCTGCTGAAGCGCGAGATTCTTTCTGGGGCGCTTCTCCCTCAGCTGGCGATACTGGCTCGATCGGTTCGCTCATGCTCCTCCGCTGAGGGAATATTGCCGACTGGCTGACGTGTCCACCAGGGCCAATGCCGTCATCCCACCTCTTTCTACGCCGGCGATTAACCGACGAAGCACGGCTTCCAGCTCTACTTGGATTGTCTTCTTCACGCTGTCGCCGGAGAAACTGGCCTGGCAGCCCAGTTGGTGGAAGAGTGCCTGGTGGGAACTCAGGCATCTTCATCTCATCATGGTCAGTATCGGATATCGATCGAGCCTGAGATTTGGACTGGGATGATATGCGGGGCAGCCGGTTCATCCATGACGGACCATCCTCAGGGCTAGTTGTATACGACATGGTGAGCGACAGAGTGTTTATGCGCTTTCCTAAGGTAAAGACAGCAACCGATGACCCATGAACCACGATAGATGCGATGACCATGAATGTGACGATGGGCCACACAAGAGCTATGACGTTGTAATACTCGACACTGGGATCAGGAAGTTGCGCTAAAGGGATCGTGTGTTCTGTTTCCAACTCGGCACGGCAGAGTATGGCCACGAAGATGGCACCGACTCCGATAGGTCCGAAATGCCCGGCAAACAAGGCCTCTCGCCAGGTTTTGACGTCGGGGATCCAGGGTTTCAGAGCAAGCATGATCGGAATACGGCGGAAGAAGATGACTAAGATTGCCATGACGGACAGACGCCATGCAGAAAGACCCAGCTCCGCATTGTTAAACTGGTCCCAAGGAATGATGGTGCCCAGATAGACGAAGTACGTCAGGTTAAGTAAGAGGTCGATGACATTAGACACGTGAGATTCTTCAGTCTTCTCACTAAACCAACCGTCGTTAGAGAACCCAACGCCTGCCGCAAAGCCGACGAGCAGGTCATCGAGGCCGAGTAAACTTCCGGTACCAGCACAGAAAAGCGCAAGAGTGAAGTAAAAGACGAGAAAACTTTCCCGATCAATAAGATCATGCTTCTCAGCCGCCTTGATACCATGTCGAGCGATGTACCCGATTACAAATCCGTAGATGGCCCCGAAAATGCATTCATACAGGATGGTGTATACAAACCAGTGATGCACCGTCGCCTTGGCATGAAGGTGTTCCTGGAGGAGATAGATGGCGAGGTATACAAAAGGGAATGCCATCCCGTCGTTGCAGCCAGACTCGGCGGAAAGCAGGTCACGCAAATGCTTGGGTACGCGCTTAGCGAACTTGCCTTTTCCAACCACAGACGAGGCGAGAACAGGGTCGGTAGCTGTTACACAAGCGGCAACTGCCAGGCTTTCCAGCCAATTCAGACGCGGTATCATCCACCAAACAAACAGGCTCACAATTAGCCACCCGAAAGTCATCACAGGTACCAGGAGGAAGGCGACAGACTTCCAATGTTTCTCCATATAGAACTTAGGTAGCTCGACCCCTATAGCAAAGCACTGGACAACCAGGACGATCCGAGAAAATTCCAGGGTGACAGTGTCGACGTTGCCCCATGATATCGGATCGATTAGATTCGCGGCATTAGGCCCGAAGATAACTCCGCAGAGCGTGGCGACGGTAGCTTCGCCGATGTACATGCGCTCCTTGATGACCGAGGAACAAAGCATAAAAAGCGAGGTGAAACCTCCCAAGATTAAGTACACCAGGTGAGGCGCGGTGATTGCCAAGTGGTCCCACGCCATGGTTTACCACGTGCGAGACCTACCCGACAGCGTCGGGAGGTCGCAGAATACCTTGTGTGGTTGGACGGGCAGAACGCTTCAAATCGGGCGAAGGGAGCAAATGTTGAGGCACCTTCGGTAGTCGGAATGCGATACGACAGGAACTGAGATATCCCCAAGAGCGGAATCGGTGCTGTTTGGATCGTATCCTCGATGTATTCGAAGAGAAAAGGTCTTGCGCCAAAACGAATGGGGGTCTATGTAGCTAAAACAGTATCCGGTATGTCAGAACATCCGGCCGAGAGGTTTGTGAGTGAAAGTCGACGAGAAAAATCCAACCCAAAAGTGCACGTCTAAGAAATACTCAAAAATGTAGGAGGTTAACGGGATAAGGTTCGGTAGGAAGTAAGAGAGCGACGGGTTCTCTGGGACGAGATTGAGCCTTGAGGATAGAATCGAGAAGAATTGGCGGAGTTTGTATGAGAGAACAGACGAACGTCGAAGAACTGGAGCGTGCAAGGTCTTTACCGACAAAACTTTCATCAATGCCACCCTGACTCAGGCGCAAAACTTCAGTGCCTCCAGTGATGATGCTTGTTTTAGTGAGATAACGCGTCAGATCGACGGATCTAGTGCAGTAGACCGGGGACTTTAGGCGTGCAGCGGGGTGGGGCCCAACGCCAGCCAGGCCATTGATCATTCTGATAGGCTGGTACATGGGTAAGCAGACCTTAGGTGGGCAAGTATTTTCAGAGTATCGACCATTCAATAAGTTTTATTTTCTAACCAGCAGTCCTTACCCCTTCTACGAAATTCGATATTAAAACGTCTGCATTTCGCCCATACGGTTTGATGACGATCCTTAGAAACACCGTACAAGTTCCAGTTCATTATGGCGAATAACGAAGTTCATTGCCTGGCATTAGATGAGAGCTGAGCACGTGTGTGTTTCACCGCTTCCTACTGGGTGTTGACAGCGACTCACCCAGGTAGGTAGGTATGTATATACAGAACAGATTGGCTAGCGGATTTACTCAGGAAAGAGGGTTTCGTACACGGGAACGAATAATAGGAGCACGAAGACCCTACTAAACAAGCTTATACGACATTATCCGAGACGATGTCGCCCTAGGTTGTCTTCGTAATACCGAAGCCGGTCCTCATAACCTTGAATTCGGAGAACACGAGATGCCCACCAGCGAAGACGCATCCATCTTGTTAACTGTGAAAGTGCAGGGCCTTGCTATTCAGAAAGAAATTTCTGCCACCTATGAGAGCTCGAGCTACTTTCCAGCTTCTTTTGTCCAGGCCAGGACCCTGAAGTTACGGATGTTTTCATCAGGTAGCTGGAGTGTCATTGGACGCAAGCCGACACAGGAGCAAATCAATAATTTCAGTGGAAAATAGTCAGGGCTGACTGCACAGCACACATACAGGTCTTTTGAGTCGTGATGTCCGTCAAGCGGCTCTTCCAAGCAAGAAACCCCCCGAAACTGCCTAACAAAGTTATTACGACTCCCATAGGAATCCCCATCCACTACCTCAGTCGACCCGTCTCGCAGCAAAAAATATGCGACCGACATACAATCTCAGCGTGTGTCTTGGCAGTGAGGCGTGCCAAGTGGGGTGCCCAGGTGACTGAGCCAATTAGAAAGGCTCCCAAGCCGATCCAGCCGGTTGAATGGGCGCCTCTGCTCTTGGCGTTCCGGGTGCACGTGGAAACCGTAACGGCAAGTTGAAGAAAGGTTTTGGCAAGCTTTTCACAAGAATTCCATCGTAAGCTTGGCTTCGTAAAACAAGCAATGCCAATAATGGGGATTTCAAGCGTTCTGCTAGTGGCAGAGGAAATGTGGGCCCTTATGCCGGCGACATATCTCCCAGCCTATCCGACCCGCGACTGGCAGGTTGCCCGGATCCGGCGTTTGCATACCTCCACACCCGCTCCGTGGCGGTGTGTGGGGTCGTATGGCCTCAGCGTTTTATAGTGTAAGTATCCACGCGATCACTGTACATGTATGACTGAGCTCGGCCGCTTCTTAATTTTACACAAGGCTTCGTCCCATTCACATGATCTGCACCGAAGGGATCAGCATTGTCAATAAAGCGGCTCTCGCACGTCTTTCCCCGCCAATCATCAGTCGAAGGATATAGAAATGCGGTTCACTTCCACCATGAGTCATAACGTTCCTGCAAAGAGTTGAGTGACTGGTCCTTTCTAACGACTGTCCTATTTACGAGGTCACGGACTCACGGTCCACCCTATATAATACTGGATCGAGACGTTTTGAACGACCAGATAAGCCAGTTGCTCGTGTTGATGCACCTGTCTTTGAACTAGAGTCAATCCTAAAAGCAAAACGACTTGGTCCGAAACTCGTAAGCCCCGACACGGCCGAGAAAACAGAGGTCCTATGCAATGGCTGAGTACGAAGAATGTATACGAATGCTAGCTCCGGCGGCTTCGCCTGCCGATGAACCCCTACATTTCGGGACAACTTTCTTCAGCGCGGTTGATCCGCTACCGAGCCCTATCTGATGACCAGGAACCCCCTTCTATTTACACCTCTCTTCTACCTCCCCTTGCCCTCTGCATGACGCGTTTTGACTTCTTAGTTAATTGCCACTCTTGGTCACTAACTCTAACAAGCATGTCTCCCTGGAATCTGACGAAACCAAGATTTTCCGGGGGCGGGGGTATCCTAGGTGGCGGACTTCTCGCTTATAACATCCTAAAGTGTGAGAATGATCCTGCATATACTCCGAATTGCCATAGTACTGCCGATTGTATCATGCACTTAGGTCAGAGTGTCTAAGTCACCGCAGGGTGTTGGTTGATAATCTGACTATATGACCATATGAGGCACCTCATAGTGTCGAGCAGTAATATTCTTCACTTATCTAGGTAACCGTTACGACCCGGACAAACTCGGTTAAGCTGCTTCTCTTTGAATTTTCGCGCACGCTAGTAACTAATGCCATTCGTACTTCTACACTTAGGTTTACCAGATTCCAACTACTACTCATAGATGGCCCGGAGAGCACGCAGAATATCGACCCAACCTAGATAGCAGACACGGTAATCCCGCTCTCCACCTTCTCCGAAAGGTCCTAAGCCTTCATAGGGACGCCGGCGACCCTCTGCGCCTCGGCCTTCTGGTCGCCGAACTCGTCACGACCGCCCGCGAAGACCTTGTCGAAGTCGTACTCGCCCCACCTGATCTCGGGGCTGAGGCCGGCGAATTTCCACACGCCGTCGACCTTCCTGTACCAGTGGGTGTTGGTGCTGTGGGCATGGCCCTTGACCGCGACGCGGGCCCGGTTCTCGTCAGTGTACCGCTGGTGCGGCACCCGCAGCTGGTGGTGGCCGACGACCTCGTCGTCCGAGACCCTCTCGTACGTGGTGCCACCGATGAAGTGTTGCGTCATCAGCAAAGGGTCACCCAGGACGGCATGGCTGGAGATCATGGCTATGAACTCCTCGGCCGGCATCGCCTCCCATAGCTTGTCTAGGAACGAGCGGTAATCAACCTGGTTTGAGATTCAGCATCTAATTACATCTATTTTGGGACGGATGGGATAGGCAGTCATACCCTCAAAGTCGGGGCGATGCATTCTCGTAGCCTGTCCCAGTTTTTGCTGTCGTAACTGTCGGCCCACTCAAATAGGGCTTTCTGGATACCTTGGAAGTCTGTTTAAAATTAGCGAGTATGCTACCTAAAGGTAACCCTTTCCGTTTTACCCTCGAATGTAATGTCTCCGCTTGCCATGATGGGCGATAGGTCTAGAGTTCCTATCAGGTTGTTACACCGCCAATTGAATATGATCAGGAATTGTCTTCGAACTTAGAACACCTACCACCGGGGCTGCTCTCTTTATGTATGTGCTTGTCCGTGCCAGTCTCACGAGTCGCGGCATGCTGACGGCTGCATACGGACTTATCGGCCTGCCCCTCAGCTGATACTGTGTGTCCGTACTCCTACCCGGCCGCTGCCGTCGGAGTTCCCCACGGAGTCCTTGAGAACGCATATTTAAGTGTAACAGTTAATATTCAGATTTGCCCATTGTCAGCTCCCTGCGCTTCTACAAAGAGCGATAACTGGTCTTCATGATCGGACGGGCACTAATGCAAAGGGAAAGTGCGGCTAACAGACGCTCTGAACAATTGGTCGGGATCCTGTTGTTGGTCAAACCCGAGATTGTCTTCGAAGTTACTCTAAGATTATGGCAAAAGATCGGGCGCTCGAACTGCGTTAGTAGTTCAAGCGTAATATAGTTATATATTCCTACAGTTACACCCGGACTGTTCGCCCGACCGAATAAATGCCCTTTCGGGACCGAGAATGCACAGGGTCTAGCCGCTTCCTGCGGCGTCTATTAAGAACCCCTCAATACGATAGAACGCCACTCCGACGGGGGAGCTCGTGGGGAAATAGGACAACCCCCGGACCCCCTCTCCGTGGGCTGAAATATGTAGCTAGGGCCTTCCCGTTCCTATTAAACACCTTAAATACTTTCCGTTCCTCATGAATGAGACGCAACTAGGAGATAAATGCTTTATGACTTGAGCGCAGTAGTGAAACAGCTAGGGGTCCTGACGACTAGTAACGGAATATCGCACCTGCGATAGGTCAACGGACGGCTTTGCATCTAGGAGGGCTATATAATGACATAAAGACAAACCTTGAACTTGTCTGCATAGACATGACGCCTCGTGCCGCACTCGGGGCTCTTTGCTATGTCCCTGGAGAGGGTTTGTTTCTTCTACTAAACTAGCATGAGTATGGAGGAAATCGTTCATTGGGAATTGTTTTATATTCCGAGTGAGGCACAAATCGGTAGTAGTAACCACACCCGGGTGGACGAGCTTTATGCTACAGAGATCCCTTGGCACCGGAAGGGATATCGGCGAAATAGAATGAGCTCGATCCCACACCGATGCCTTCTGCGGAAGAGGCTGGAAACTGTGAATCCACGACTAATTTCTCTTGGGGCCACTTTAACACATCATATGACCATCACAAGAAAAACACGCTGGAAGTGAAGGGAAGGATTGTCGATAGCGGCTGTAGTTGTGGATGTAGACTTGCCGTAGTTGAAACATACTAGAGCGAAGAATTGTTCGTGACGACGGCTCTATCCGGCTGTTTTGAATATACCGAACCAAAACCAAAGCCTCCTTCTAGTGGAAACCAAGAAGACCGGAGATCTGCCGCTGTCGCCGTTCTTCATATGTGGACGGCTAAACCATGGCTGGCTACATGAATATCTGCTGATCCAGGTCGGCCATCATATCATTTATGGACGCATCTAGCCACGGCCAGAAGCTCTCTCCTGGGTCTTGTCCGAGTGGCGTATTGAACGGTATTGACTGGATATCCACGGCTTGAAATTGGACGTCTGCTGTGGGAGTAACCGTGTCTGGTAGAGGAGGATAAACTCCGGCGGCTTGTACATGATCTGCGGGAGCGGAAGTGAGATAGGAGTTTTGTCGGGTCGCCCGGTGTATGTAGAAAAGGGTATCGTACATTAGGGAGGCACCGAGTCGATTCGTGATACAAAGTTGCGTCGAGGAGAGGAGACTGGAGCCAATTCCCGCCGAGCGCGCCTTATCGACTAATTTTTCGAGTACCTCTCCCGCCATCGTACCGTCTCGATGTCGGGGCATCAGACCAAACAACTTCCGTGCTTCGACCAAGCTTTCAACGGCTCGTGCGACGTGTGTGGGACTGAGCAGGCGGCGGTCTAGTAGCGAACGGAACAAATAGGTAGCAGCGAAGAACATATCCGCAGAATATAGCCGTGGGTAGCTGGTTAGCCTGCCGGCACTGGACAGCCCGTTTTCAAACGGTAAAAGGCTGAGCTCATTCATTTGGGAGATGATGCGAGAGGAGGATTCCAATCCGCGATGGAGGATGGATTGTATGTTAACACGATCTTGGACTTCCATCTCGGCGGCCTCACGGGGTGGTAGCAGTGCGGTCATTGCGTAGAGATTTAGCTTTGAAAATTGAAGTTGGATATCGAGTTCCGGTGTCCATTGGGCTCTGTAGTTCTGCTTGATAGCATCGAGACTGCTGTCGAAAGCTTGGGTGAGAGAGAAATGTACCGCTATGTCTTCAACCTCCTCAATGGACACAGAATAATTACATACAATCTCGTACATGAATATGCTTGCTTGAAATTCGGGTGGCACGAGGGGACCTAGGTGCCCAATGGCCTTTCTCACGTATCTAAGGTGATGAGAAGAAGACAGAGGAGGCAAGACCCCCTGAAACATGGCCGTCCTATGAGATTCATATCAGCACAAGGACAGTCTGCCGATTTGGGAAATCATACTGCGTGCTGACACTGAAGCAAGCTAACCACGTCAAGCTTTGGCTCTGGGTTGTGATATCACCGGGGGCGCCGCACCACAATCCGAACCCTTGCGCAGCATGCCCTGGCGGTAGCGGGTTATGAAAGCTCATTTTCATACACGTACTGACCGCAATGCCAACGTAGCTCCACGTCGGGTCGAGCAATGCTAGTCGCTTGGGGAGAGGCCACATACATAGGAGTAGAAGGGCATGGATTTCGCCGATAGAACGAATAGCTCTCGTCGAAAGAGGTACCATGAGCTCCTGGTGCGGAGCAAGTAACCGACTGTACAACTCGTGGTGTTTTCCATGGTGCTGGCATGTAATCAGCGCGATCGTCCAGAAAAGCAGCGGGGAAGCAGAGGCAAGACGGTCTAGCGACCCGGCTGGTTGCATAAAGGGTGCATGAGGGAGATAGTAGCGCTCAAAGCTATAGTAAGCATTAGCACAGGGGAATATCTAGGCATTCATACAATGACATACTGCTGGAATAGGTCGACTATAGTATCAGAGGAGACGAGAACATCGCCCAGTTGGAAGTCGGGATAGGTCTCAGCCCCTAGCGACAAGAGGAGCGCCCCGCGGCGGTCCGTTCTGCTCTCGAGCAGCCCGGGATCGTCGGCAAATGTAATTATCTCGGGCTGATTCAGCGGCTCTCGCACTATGCGTGCGCCATTTGCGATATCGCGTGCGATTCTATGCAGTGGGCATTAACCAATTTGAGACGTGACGATCGGTATTACTTACTGTCTCGTCGCTATTCGCTTGAAGTTTTTATCGAACCGGCACACGAGTTTCTTGTCGTCACATCTCGAACACGGATTTGGCGCCTTCCTGCGGGCATCGCACTGCGACACGGAGTTAGCGATAACCTCTGATATGGATGTAGTGAGGCTGCGAGATCCGGCCGAGAAGGGTTGTCCTCCGATATTAAAGGAAACTCACGCCCACTTTTGCCTGGCGACAAGCGCAGCAAGACCTTGCTTTTCCAACCATCTCAAGATCTTAAAGGGCGTAGCAACAGGTTCTGAAGGTGCGGCGATCGCATATATTCCTCGATGAGAATGAGAGTCATGAAATACCATCAAAGGGGGGCCGTCCGTATTTACACAATATGCCGCTACTAGATATGCTTCAAATCAAGATATAGTACACAGGTACCTAGTTGATGCATAGCCTCCTCCTTCATGTGCCTTGACTCCGCCATCCGCCCAATTGACGACAACAATTGCGGGTACATGCTCAAGACAGTTGGAGGTTGCAGTATAAAGGTCATGCCATTCTCCGATGGGGGCCGGGGTTTGGGAAAGTACATACCTACTTGAGAATATAGTGGATTATGCACAGTACCCCTGACCATGGTACTTACGCACTAGGCATTTCAGCCCTATTCTGCGTCGCCAACTTATTATGAGATCCTGAAGTGCCGAAAAATGTGAGGCCCCACACTACGGCGCGACACTATCAGGTCTTAAATCTCACACCTATTGTGTAGTAGGCTCCGGTGAAGATGGTGTGGGGCTGCCTGGTTTCGTCCTGCGGGAACCGCACTTACGGACCGTGCCCGTCTGACCCCTGGATAGATGCCATTTCAGCATCATAACCGAATCAGAGCCTATGAAGACAAGGGCATTATCAATTCATGACAGGGATAGAGATCGTCATTGTGTTGCCTCCAGATGCTGCATCAACAGATGAGACAGATATCACTCCC
Source organism: Monosporascus sp. mg162 (assembly GCA_004155945.1). Taxonomy (NCBI): domain Eukaryota; kingdom Fungi; phylum Ascomycota; class Sordariomycetes; order Xylariales; genus Monosporascus; species Monosporascus sp. mg162. The sequence continues at coordinate 37,322 of QJNY01000075.1, forward strand.
GAGTCGTTTGCGCTGTGATGGCCGCTCGAGATTGCGTCCCTCGACACGCAAGTGGAATGAATATTATCCAGTCAGTCAGCGTATGTAGGGGTGGGGTTTGGGAAGGCACATTGTGTATATAAACGTTGAACCGCCCGCCGCCTTTGAACGCTAAATCGTCCAAGCATCAGGCTTTGCGAGTGCGACAGGGTGAACACAACAGTCAATATGCAGCTTACCTCTCTCCTTTTCACATCCGTGTCCTTGAGCATCGTCCTTGTTGCCGCCTATCCCTTATCCAAGTGGAGGCCTCCTGGAAAGGGTGATGGTATGGCAGAAAGCTACGTCCCTAGACTTGGTCACTCGATGAGAAGCTAAAAGTCGGAACTAGTTCGGGCGCCTTGTCCAATGTTGAATACGCTTGCCAACCACGGCTTCCTCCCACACGATGGGAAAGACATCACCGAGGAGGATACTGTCCGCGCACTTGGTGAGGGTTTGAACTTCGGCGAGGAGCTCTCCCGGTTCATGCACCAGTTCGCCGTTACTACGAACCCTACACCGAGCGCCACGACTTATTCCCTTGACCACCTCGGCCGCCACAATATTCTGGAGCACGATGCGAGTTTGAGCCGTGCGGATGCCTACTTCGACAACCCGTCGGTATTCAACCAGACAGTGTTCGACGAGACGCGTTCGTATTGGAAAGGTCTTGTCGTCGACCTGGACGAGGCGGTTATTTCTCGTTTGGCTCGACTGGAGACTTCTCAGGCGACCAACCCAAACTACACATTAAGTGAATTAGGCCGTCAGTTTGGTCTCGGCGAGGTGTAAGTGAACTCAACCGCTCTTCTCAAACACACGTTTAAAAGGCATAGCGGCCCTCCTCGGAAAGCTCCAATTTCTTGCTCTTGCCCATTTAACCAGGGCTCAGCTCTCCCTGCTTTATGTGGCACTCCCCACAAATAAAGCCTTTACTGACTTCAGATGTTGTAGAGCCGCTTACCTCACCATCTTTGGTGACTCTTCCGCCGCAGCGGCTCCGAAGAAGCATCTGGAATATTTCTTCCGTGAGTTCACCCCTCCGAGACCCTAGTGAGCACAACTGCTGACCGTTCGCGCCACAATACACAGAGAATGAGCGGCTGCCTGAAGTACTGGGCTGGAAGAAGCCATCCAAGGCCTGGGCAAGGACTGATCTAATGCATATGATGCAAAGAGTTATCAATGCTACTGAAGCAATCTCGGAGGGGTCATCTAAATTCGTCATCCGTACTGGGATAACCGCTATGCACGGCGGTTTCTAGATGGGCTCGAGGTCTTGGCGCGAAAACGCTAACCTCATTGGCCTCTATACGTGACCCCATTGCTTTTCCTTTACTACTTACCGACAATGAGGTTTATATGTGTTAGGAGGAAGGTAGTTATACAAAATGCTAGCATCACAGATACATAGCACTCTTTTCTTAATGGACTGGTTCAAACGGAATTTACACTGTTTAAACTCGTTAAAATGTAACGATATCTAAGCTCTCTATCGATATGTTCGAGAGGCTTGGACATACCATAACAGCTTTAACGTTAACGACTCTATTGTTCTATCTACCTACCAACTGATGTATTGCTTCAAATCAAGACCTTCTCGTGATTTCAATACGGACCTAGAAGTCCATCTTCAATATATCAAAAATAACGTCTTCGCGAAACGCCGCCGTTAATAAAAGCTGCCGAACGCCTTTTAATAAGTGGGATAGGATACAGCACTGCGTTGGAAGTGGTGGGAAGCTGCAAAAGGAGTTGATGGTATTTTTGCAAATAAAACGTACCGGAGCTATGTACTAGCCGTTTAAGGAATCTTGTGGGACGGTGGAGGCAACTGACTAAGAATACTGTCGATTCGAATTGGAGTGTCGCGCCCCACAAGTTGGCTTGGCAACGCACACTTTTTTTGCGACGCATTCGTTCAATAGCTTGTTAAGGTGCGTATTGATATTTTTCATATGTATAATAGTTATAAATTCATGATATATATCAAAATGATCCTTTCGATAAGGGGTATATCGTCGATTCGGCTGCATATTCGTAACCCTTCTGCGCGTCAAGTTATTGATAAAAAGGTTAAAAAAGGGGTGAAAATGACAGTCGAAGTGGCAAGAGACTGGCAAGAGACTGGCAAGGACTGGCGATAGGCTGGAACAGCTGCAAGGGGCTGCAAATTATTGCCAAGCATACCGAGACGACTTCGAAATCGTAGCAAATTTTGCATCACAACAAACCGTCGAACACATCAAGCTTCTAAGCCGTATATCTCAACGCGTATATAGGTTACCAGCCGGCAGTTAGGGCGACGGTATAGCCCTCGTTAAGAGTAACATTTTGATGCTACATACGGCTTTGTTACTACTAAATACGTTTTAATACACTTAGATATATATATAACCTTCGACGCAATTTGCTTCAAATCCAAATTTAAACGTTAATATGGCAGCTATAAAGCCGTATATCATGTCAAAATGTTACCCTCGACGAAGGCTATATCGTCGTCCTAACTGCAGGTTGGTAACCTTTATACGTGTTGAGATATACGGCTTAGAAGCTTGATATGTTCGACGATTTGTTGACGGTTTGTTGTAATGCAAAATTTCGGCGATTTGGAAGTCGTCTTGGCAAAGCTTGGCAATCTTTGCAGCAATTACCATTCTCATTCTTTTGAAAGGTTTTTTTATTAATAACCTTTTGCGCCTTATAGCTATGGATATGTATTATATATCAAAATGACGGTTTCGTCGAGCTGTACATTTTCACTTTACCTGCATTTCTGTACCTGCTTTGCGCGTTAAGATATTGATGCATACGTTAACAAGTTATTGAGCGAATGCGTCGCAAAATAAGGTGTGTGTTGCCAAGCCAACTTGTGGGGCGCGACACTCCAACTCGAATCGACAGTACCCCTGGAAGTTGTATTAGCACCGCGCCTTGTTCTTGTCCAGGATGGTTCGGAGATAGGTAACTTCAAGCATCAGCGAAGCATGCGGAGGATATCAGTTGCCATTAACCATCCTCGAACCCGACCTCTAGTGCCAAATATAAACAATAGAGTATTTGGCTATTGAGTCAAGATGATAGACACACAAGAAAGAGGGAAAAGTAGTAATAGCATAATCTAATTAACAGCAGTGGGATAGTATACTTATTGAAATCATTATTGACTGCCAAAAATAGAAATTTAAAAGAAATGTAACATTCACAGATGCGTTACCTGAAAGCAACGCCAACGCGTCAGTACAATCATATATGCCAGTTTGTCCCACGTGGACGTCGTCGGGAGCTGCTTGTAGTCCGGTGGTCCTCCGGCAGCGAAAGGGTCCGGCCCGTCGTCTCTGAAGTTTTCTCTCGGAGGCGGCGCTATCCCCCTGCTATGGGCTTCTGCGACTGCCCTCTTCCAGGACTCGCGTCGCCATTCGGACTTCTCATCCCAGAGGACACTCGTGCGAGGCAGGACCGGCCGCAGAACCCTGCGGAGTATACGAGCTCCGTCGGGCCCCTTCCGGACTGCTCCTCCCGCGTCCCGTTCTCCCCCTTCTCCTCCATGCTCTTCGCCTCCTTCTCCCTCTCCGTCTTTTCCTCCTCCTGCTCCTTCGCCGTCAACGTCGGGGCGCGAGTCGTCCTCCTTCATGTCATTCCAGAGATCCTGCAAGACTTGAAGACTCTCTTCCCGGTCGTCGATTGCATCTTGGTATAGTTCTCGGGATTTACTACTTAAATTGGCCCTCTCCATACTCCTCCGATAGGACTCAATCCAGGTCTCTTCGTGGAACATCCAGTCGTCTAGACGGTCAATCAACGCCTGTCTAATTTGCTCCTCCGACGCAGGCGGCTCCGCGGATAGGAGCAATTTCATGTACAGCGATCTCATGTACCGTATCTTCACAGCAATGATCCTCGCGTTCTTTATGTTGGCGGGGCTCTTTGAGTCCCTGAGCCTAAGCGCCTCCCCTCTGGCATGGTTGATACTGAGGGTTAAATCCTCGAGCAGCCGATTTCGCTCCACTACTTTGCTCGGTAGAGCGTCTGGGGCGTAGTACGCGCCGTGGATGACGTTTACCTGATGGCTAATGGTCCCCAAATACCTTCGGATGATTTCCGCTCGATATCTAAAGGTCGGCGTAACAATTCGCTCCGGGTCGGGCAAATCATCCCGGTCTCTTAGCCCAACCAGAATCTAGATCAATGTGATGTCGTCTTCAGCATTTGCGAGGGTCATGGTATAGCCGTTGGCGCGGCGGGCTCTTTTCTTCCGTCTGCGTTCACCTGCCGCCGGAGCATCACGCTTCTTAGAGGCTTCCTGCACCCCAGCCTGTTCATTCGGGGTGAGCTTTCCACCGAGCTTTGACTTGACGCTCAGTAGCCCTGGGCGACCATTTCTTCCATAGGAGAACTCCGCAGAGTTAGGTGGAAAGTCAACGTATGTAGGTGTGGCCTTCTCGTCGAAGAGACCCTCTGGTACCTCCGCAAGGAGCTTTGATAAGCGAAGGGAGTCGAAGGCACGCTCGAGGAGTGCCTGAGATTGGCGGATAAAATGTCGGCGGGTGTCATTGTTTTCCCGGGGTTCGTCGGCCAGCTCTAGGAACTCTTTAAAGATGTCCTCGAAGGCCTCGTTACTCTCAAGATCGCCGTTATTATTCCAAGCCTGGTGAGGGCCAGGGTCACACTCATGTAGCATGAAGGTCATTGCTACAAGATGCTCAAAAATCCTCTTGTCGAGGGAAGTGAAAGGCGCACGGTTTAGTCTTTCATGATGCCGACGTATCTCAAAGAAGGATTCTCCTAACCGATCTCCGTTCTCATTCATAAACTCCATGCATTGGGTAAGGAGGAAAACAGCTCGCGCACACGGGTCGACCTCCGGGCCTCGACTTTTACGGCGTCATCTTCAGCTCCCTCTCTGAATATGCCATCCAAAGCTTCGATGAGGTTCGCGTACCAATCTGCAAAAACCTGTGCGGAGGTTGTATAAGGACGATCCTCCCGCTCGGGTAGGAATTGGGTCGCATGTGTCTGTTCAAGCGAATCCACCACATCAAGCCAGTGCTGATGTCTTGCTTCGGGGGTTGCATCCCTTGCGGGACGGACGACTTTGACTACCATCTTCAAATGGTGTATAGAAGATACAATTTAGTAACTGACGTCTTCGTTTCACTATAGCTGCTCTTTCTTTGATTTGACAGTCTAGAATCGGGCACCTTTTCGAGGAAAGAAGCCCATTTGCAGAGGACCAAGAAAGTGAACTTCCAAAGGGTGATGTTCCCCTAAATTAAGGGTTGATATTTTGTTCTTCGCTTTGTCTAAAATATGGATAGTAATGTGTGACAAAAGAGAAACGGTGCTGGACATCGGAAACAGTAATGATAAAGCCGCACAGAATTCTCCTTCGGGTCTTTATAGACTCACAAATAAGTAGAATGGCTTTTAGAACTGTAGTACAGCAATACGGATAACAAAGGTGCGGACTCAGTGACGAATTCGGCGCACTTGAAGTGCTTAAGGGTGCTGTTCCGCACAGGTCCTTGTTGCAAGGCATAATTGAACAACGAAAAGAGTTCCAGATAGGGATATATGGAGGTGTTGAAGTATGAAGAGGTACGCGTGTTGCATTTGAATCTACCATTCTGGTACTGCTGACATTCTCTTGTCCGTCATACCGGTCTTTATATCCAATTTATGTTTCAATATTACGCGGTGTGTTCAAACGGCGGACTACCACAGTATACTCCTATCCCCTCACTGCGTCTTGCCTTAAGGCCCGAGAAAAGCAAATTTACGATGGCTAATTACCCATTTGAAGTAAGAGTCGCGCCGGGGAAGGGGATGGGGTGTTTCGCTACTCGGGATATCGCAGTAGGCAGCGTTATTCTTGTAGAGCAACCGCTCCTCGTCGTCCGCGAGGAAAGTCCTATACGAAACCTTATTCAAGCGTTCGATGCCCTCAACGAAGATCAACAGCGGGAATTTTTCACTCTCCACCCGCACGTAGACAAAGAGAGAGCCCCTCGGGTCGAGAGAAGGTTACAGGCTCTGAGAAACGCCGGGACAATAACTAGTGACAATGACATGGCGAAATACTTCAAGGTTGACTCGATATTCAGCGCAAATTGTTTCTATATGTACGACGCGCCTGGACATATTGACGAACCGGGCAACAACGGCGTCTTCGTCCAAGCCAGCAGGTTCAACCACTCCTGTGACCCCAACGTGACATATGGGTTAACATGGTCTCCTGGAAATTGGACCTCGAGTGCGAAAGGTAACATCAAGGCGGGCGACGAACTGACCATTAACTACACGTCGATTGCTTATCCGTTGAAACGACGCCGGGATGAACTCCTGTATGGGTGGGGTTTCAAATGCCGATGTTCCGCGTGCGTGGAAGACGCGGCTGTACAAGCCAAGTTTGCAGCAGAACATCTGCCGGAATCGTTATTGAATCTCGACATCAACATTGAATCGGCAGGCTCAGACGATAACGATGCTGTCGACCATGAATTCACGCGGCGGGCCGAGCACATCAAGCGTCTCGAAGAATCGGGGAACTTAGCAGAACTGCATTTTGTGTATACGGACGCAGCTGAATGGAAGTACTGTCGAGCCAAAGAGTATGAGCGACAACAGAACTACGCTAGAGCTGTGCAGAACAACGAGGAGGCTGTCCAGCTACAGGAGTTGGCGGTCGGGGCAGGCCTGTCGACCTGGGGCGATACCGACCGTCTGATGCCTGAAGCTAATAAATGGTTACGGATCTTCGAGCATTACACTGAAAGGCTGGTGGGGATGTCAAGGGTTGTGGCCGGGATAGATAATCTAGCATAATATTCGTCTGGCAGGTAACATGATATAGCCTATTTGCTACCCTATCCTAGTCTGCGAACCGATAGCGAATATTTATGAATTCGAAAAGGGGCCATGATCCACTGGGACAAACTATCCGCATCCTGCGCCTAGAGAATTTTCGCTGGGTGGATCAAAGACAGGCAGGGGTTTACTTAACCATAAACATCGCTAGACGATCGCAAATACTTACCATGAGTTCTAATGCTGCTTGGCGACTAGCTAACTACATTCATCTTATGCCCTTGTAATTGGAGGGATTTTGATGTCATTATGTGTCATTCGCGCCCTTCCCATTCAATTAATACGCTTGGGTGATGATTGTGATATATCTGCATCGCTGAGTCCGCTACCTATGCGAACTTCTTCCCTCTTCGAGCTCCCATTCGGTATTTTTGGGTTGCGAGCGCTAGAGGTAACGGCGTGAGGGCATCTATTAAAAGAAGGCTCGGTTAAACATAATGAGTTCAGAGAAGATCTCGACGACGCCGCCTCGACGTCGGCCGTCAATAGAGATTAGCCGAGCAAACTACGAGGAGACCGAGGCGCCGCCGGACGGGGGTAGAGGCTGGCTACAAGTCTTCGTTGGCCAGTGAGGTCCCCATTTCGGAAGAGCGTGCAACCTCTTCCATTGCCATATGCTTCAGGCGCTGACAGGCTCTACCAGCCTCGCATTGTTCAATACGGTCGGGTGGTTCAACAGCTACGGGATTTTCCAGCAGTACTACACTTCGGAGCTCGGCTTGCCTCTATCCGCGATCTCATGGACGGGGAGCATTCAGGTCTTCTTCCTAACCCTCGTAGGGACCTTCTCCGGTCGTACGTTCGACGCCGGGTATTTTCGCTCTCTGGTTGTCGGGGGTTCATTACTGCAGATACTTGGAGTCTTCATGGCATCCTTCGCGACGCAGTATTGGCAGCTGTTCCTAGCCCAAGGGGTCTGCGGGGGGTTGGGCGCAGGGATCGTGTACTGCCCGATGATCGCGTGCATCGCCACCTACTTCTCCAAGAAGCGGGCCCTCGCGATAGCGCTGGTGACCAGCGGCAGCGCGACTGGTGGCGTCGTGTATCCTCTAATCGCACAGCAGCTGCCGTCGAAGGTGGGATTTCCCTGGACGATGCGCATCATGGGGTTTATTATGCTGTTCAACGCTGCCATAATGTTGATTTGGGCTCGATCGCGGTTACCGCCTCGTCCGCGAGGTCCTTTAATTGAGTGGGCTGCATTTAGAGAACTGCCATTCACCCTCTACACGACCGGCGTCTTCTGCTTGCTTTTAAGCGTGTATCTAATTTACAACTATGTGAGTCCCACTGCCCGTGGTTATTTGTCGTTTTCTACTGTTGCTGACATTGTAAGATCAACCATTATGGTGAGACAATCGTCGGTATGGACCGCGGTGCTTCTCTTACTACACTATTCATTGCCAATGCCATGGGGTTTCCGGGCAGACTGGTGCCCGCAATGCTCTCCGATGCATATTTTGGTCCGTTCAGGACACTCATTCCTCTTGCTATCATCTCGGGCATCCTATATTTCGGGTGGATAGGTATCCATGAGTCCGGCAGTCTATTTGCATTCGCCGTACTCGAGGGGTTTATTAATGGAGGTGTGCAAGGAATTGCGATGACAGGACTACCAAGTCTGACTCCCGACTTGACGAAAGTAGGGGTGAGATCGGGCATGATCTTGACAATTATATCCTTCTCTTGTCTGACAGGGCCACCTATCGCTGGAGCTTTGGTCGGTGCGGCTGGTGGGAATTACCTCTATATGCAGATCTGGGCTGGTTGTGTCATGATTCTGGGCGCGTGTTTCGTGGCTGTTAGCTCAAGGCTACATCATCGTGCTCCATCTTGAAACCAAGTCATGTATATTTATTCTTGTATATATCTACTAGTCTAAGTATATGCTGACATGCGATAGATTCAGGTGGCCACCTGAGCACCACAATCAAATATTCTGAAGCCGTTGATTACAACGAGAAAATCACTCATTGTACGGAGGCGGAAAGGTTATTAGCCTCAAAAGTGATGGTACACTACTTTCTGTAAACAGATAAGTACTGCATAGTCACTTATAAGCGAGCTGAAACTGAAGCCGAAGCGTCTATAAGACGACATCCAAGAAAGTCAGCATTCCTACGTGGTAAGACGCCGCAGGCGAGAGAAATTCGAGGTACCTTTTGGCCGCGCGAAAGGGGGGATACAGAACGTCCTCAACTTATCGGTTGCTACACATGTCGTAGGGTCGGCAAAACAGGGCTAGACAGAATCCTGTTAGATCCTACGTTATTGCGGTACACAAAATACAATTCTTAACCTCATCGGTGGTCACAACTCCTTATCCCTATTAATCCGCCATGCCAAAAGAAACACAGTCACTTATCATTTCGTCCGGGCCTTTTACCATCGGTCAATAAATCAATTCCACTAGGGCCCGAACCCCTCCCCGCCCCGTGGTGTCCCATGAATTGCATGCTATAGCACTGGAGTTATAAAAGGGGTTAAATCTTGTATACGACAGCGACTTCCCGGTTATCGATAGATATGATTGCAAACGGCTCTTCTAGTGACAGGAAGGTAAATACTGACAGGTAAGCCCATACTCACCACCCCAAGGATAAAACCTGATATTCGATATACAGATGTTTCGTGTGACGAACCCTAGCTTACAGTAAGTTCGCTTAGCGATCCACAAGCTACCGGCTGTTGTGGCTCACAAGTCGGTCCTTCTACAGTGGCATACAGTGATGAAACAGTTTACCTATATCGGATGGCTAAGAAAGTGTGTCTTACTGTCAAAAGGGGGGGCAGCTGTTCCTACGATCCTGTCTAAAGAGGCAAGTGATGCGGGGCAACATAAGGCCTGTCTGAAACGTAATGCTTAACACGTGTAAAACGTAAAAAGCTTGGTCAGTAGTCTCACTGCCTTCTATATTCTATTCCGGAGTGCGGGCGGATATTGGAACAGCCGATGTTCAACAAACAGACCCTTCGACCTTAATTTAGATCCAACCCGTTTGAGCCCTACAATACCCGAGCACAACAGAGAATAAGGGGTGGAGCACATACTCAGCTAGATTTCACCCAGAAGCTAGGCACCAACTATATCCATCCATGATAAGCCTCTCTTTTCCACATATGAGGTCTGGGAGGTAATGATGTTCCCGAAGCGATATGGGTTAGCTTATGTCAGACCCTGCTGAAAACTAGGTCCTTCAGCTGAGCTGGGCTTAGCTAGCTTTGCTACTGGTGGAGATTGCTTTTAGCGCCTCCGGTACAGCTTTCTCTCTGGCACAGTTGTGTTTATATGTATATAAGGAGGGCTCAGTACCCTCCCTTTCCGTCTAGGACCTCCTAGAGGTCAATTCTGATAATTTATCCTTCAGTCATATCCTTCAGTGTGTGATGTCAGGGTCTCATAGCTTGGCTAAGACGACTTTTAACCGGGTGTAGGTCGCCGCGATAGCGGAAGTTGCGATGGCTCCGACTCCCATTTCGAAGTCGAATATTCCCTGTACGATCGGCGGCTTACTAGAGGCATTAGAACTTGGCACGTTGCCTTATCAGTCCCAGCAGCGGCTCGAAATGTGGGGGTGGGGCGATGTCTTGCGCGTGGTGTATATATAGCACAATACCAAGTTGATAAACCCGTCGCCAAAAATAGCTTCCGCCCCCTAACATGGTAAGGGTGCTCAACCTTTTCACGACCCCTAGAGTGTATCGCAGGCCTAGCTCTAGATAGGCACGGACTTTGAGTATCGTCCAGCTCGTGGATATGTCAACAGCTGCTATTGCCGTCATAATCAAAAGAGTTCCAATTAACGCGCATAAGTGCGGTAGAAGCTTCCACACTAGCATCCCATTCGTCCTGTTACTTGTGGAGGATGGGGATCCCTGCAGAGATTCGCTGATCGTTCCGTGGCTGCCACCACACTACTGTGCGACACTCCAGGCGAATCAGGTACTCCGGGTTGCCTTATGCAAGACGGCAGTGCGAAAGCGGGCAAAGATGCTCTTCTGGAAGGCATGGGTGTGTGAGCCGTAACTACCAGGTTGTTCCTAAACTGCACGGCTATTAATTACGGCGTACCTGTCCGTCTACAAGACCCTCCTCCACTTCTCGAGGGGGACTGGTTGTTTCTGCAGCTTCGCGATCGACATGGCGAACATGCTCGACCTCACCACACGCTTTGCGACCGAGCCGCCGCCCGTCCTCCCAGCGGGGAGAGGCGTGCACATATGGAGGACCGCGGTAGTGATGCCGTTGATCACGTTCGTCTTCGTGGCCCTGAGGTTCTATGCTCGTCGGGTCCTGCTCACTAGGGCGCTAGCCCTCGACGACTGTGCGTCTCCCAAGGAGGAGGCCCCGTGCCTCTTTCGCAGTTCACGCATCGTGCTAACGTAATGCACTCAGACGTCGTTGCCGCTACGATGGTCGCGATAATAGTTCACGCCGTTCTGATGGCCCAGGCGACTAGGCATGGCATGGGCTTGCACATTTGGGAGTACACGAGGGAGCTGAACTCGGAATACTACCTATGGATCGGCATCTCGTCCATGTTCTACGTGCTCTCTCTCGCCGGCTTCAAGAGCGCCCTGCTCCTCCTGTACTTGCAGCTCTTCGGCGTCAACCGCAAGTTCCGCATCGCGTGCTACATCGCGCTGTTCTACACCCTCGGCTACCTGACCTGCAACCTCCTGACCGAGTTCCTGGGCTGCAACCCCATCCAGAAGAAGTGGCGTCCGGAGCTGCCGGGGAAGTGCATCAACGCGATCGCGGCGAACATCTCTTACGGTGCCGGACACATGACGAGCGACCTGATCATTGCGATTCTTCCGCTGGTGATGATATGGAGGTTACAGTTCCCGACGAGGAGGCAGAAGGTGGGGCTGAGCCTTGCGCTTGGGAGCGGGCTCCTGTGAGTTCTCTTACGAAAACTGTTGCTCCTTGGCATAGATACTAATGCAGGTGCTGCAGGGCCTGGGCAGTCGCTTGCGTGCGCTGGGGCATCTCTACGTACAACATGCTCAGCGACGACCGCCCTTGGTGGGCGGGCATCAGCTTCCTCTTCTCCATCCTGGAAGTCAATACAGGGCTTATCTGCGCCTGCATGGCGACTCTAAGCCCGCTCTCGCACCTGTTGGACTGGGGACGGACCTGGACGAGCAACTTGAAGTCGTCACTGAAGTCGAGCGTTCGCCGCCCGTCTGGGAATGACGATACGTTAGAATTAGGCAGAGCGCCTACGCGAAGGACCACGAGAGGAGAAGCCGCACACATCACTGGCCATGTGTCGGCGGGGGAGTCTAATGATAGCCTTCGCGGTAGTCTAGACAGCAGTCTCGACGGTCATTCCTGGAGTGCCGAACTAAATCCATATGATGTGAGCTCCAGCGCAGTTCCGGGGACGAGGAACTCGGGGAGTTTTGCCCCTTATGATTTACAAGGGTTACAGGCCATTACAGCTGATGTGGGGAAATCAGAGAAGTAGTATTAGTACCAACTCGAATACCTCCGAAGAGAGCAAGCGTCTCTGTGAGCCAGTTCCCTAATTATGTTAAATTGGCGGCCGTAGAAGTTGCCTAGAATTACAGTCCCACGGCGGGCAGATGAGGTTAGCTGCACTATAGGAATTCGGGATGGGGGCGACATACTCAGCCAAGGCCACATTGGCATACGTACTTAACACCCAAGCGCAATCAATCCCACGCTGCCATGGAATTGGACTCCGTTGGCCAGGGATGACCATCACCCACCAGGACTCCTTAGAGCATTGTCATGCAAGGAGTGGGGCCGGATGGGCGCCGACAGTAATGAAGAAAAGCACATGGCGAGCCATGGCTACCATGGATCAAAAGTCCCGCCGAGGAGAGATCCGGTTCTGTGGCTACTCCACAACTGGGTGCATGGTGGACTACTTACCTGGGGGGAAGGTGTGCTGCGCATCCCTGGTTTCTAAACCTATTAGCAAGAGTCAGCCCGGTTTCAATGGGTCGCAATGGTAATCCTGCTAGCGAATGCAAACCACTAGACTGTTCTAGTAGGCGCTGCACAGTGTGCACACCCAGCAGCCATGCGCTATCCCACCCTTGCCTAGAAAAAGATAGGCATTGCCGCATTGTAAAGCTCGACTACATGGGAAATAAGCTCCGAGAGCAACAGTCAGTGGGGTCTTTCGGCCGATGCACCTGCGCACAAGGAGCGCCTAGCTATGAGCCGATACCGAAATAGAACGGCTGGCAATGTCCTAGTATGCTAGGATCAATTGCAGCAATACCTACAGCCGCGGGGTATAGATCGGGACAGATCTTATCAAAAGCCCCTGATTTGCTCTCCTGTGAATGTAGAGTCGTATTCTGAGTCAGCTTATGGTCCCTCAGGAGACAGAAAAGCCCTAGGACGTCTCGTATACACACATCCGGTCTAAGAATTCGAAGTCACCTAGATGCTTCCGGTAGGGCGCCTCTACATGCTGTCGTGGTCACACAGAAAATCCTTCCTAGAATCCAAGTTTGTTCTGCCTACAAGGCCGAAGCTTAGTCTGCATTCGACCGTAGCTACCGTACACCATGGGGGTGGCCGTTGGACGGGATATCGCACAAGAGCCGGTCAATGAGGCCCCCTGGTCTAATGGAGGGGAGATCTTCAGTGCGACTCGAGAGATCTCAATCGCCATCGAAGCCAGCCCAAGGGAACTGTGCCACCAGACTAGTGGTCACGGTTGGTCCCGCTGATGTTTTGCGGCCGATGGCGCTGACCAGCAGCTGGGAATCCTAATCCGTTGGAAAGTTGCTGACTGTTCAATCATTGGCTGATTTCCATCACTCCGTATGGGTGTTGCCCCGTACACTAGTAGAGAGACACCATAGGGGGCGAGCGGAGGAATGACGGCCACTGCGTCATAGGTCCGAAAACATAATACATAGGTAAGCAAGCCTCGCGTGGCTGCAGTATCACGCCTCTATTTCGCCGTAGGCCCAGTTCGTTCACCGGGTGGCTTAACTCACTGCGTAAGTTACTAAATGAGGTCCCAGGGAGGTGTAATCCTCACGCGCGTTGTCTGAGCCTTGTATTAGAGCGAGGTCTTCGTCATCAGAGTCGGGGTTCCAATGCCATTTGACCTCAATTCACTACATTCCTCGTGAGTCCCACATGCCGTCATGGCATCGGTCTAACCGTACAACGAGCTGGACAGCGTTCCAAGAAGCATCTGGGACGGTGAGACGAGCCGATGGTGGCTAGAGTAGGATAGTGTCATAGCAACACTGAATAAACTGAAATAAGTGTTCAACCACCTAGTACTAGCTTGGCCAGATCGACAATTGTCAGATCTGGGTGCCGTAATTCACGATGCGGCACCTGGCAAACATAGGTCGGAATTACGGCCGATGGATCCTCAACAAACAATAGGAGACAGTCGGTGCCTCCCCGCCGTGTATTTTGGATAAGGTATGTCATGATAAGAATGCTTGATTATTATGCTATTTACAGAAGAATCATAATAGGAAACCCAGCAAGATGAAGTAAAGCGACCAAATATGCAAGGAAAGCCCCAGATGCAAAAGGCCAGGCATAAAGAACGGCATCCTTGCCTAATGACCATGGCCATGTCCGTGTCCGTGATAGCCCCTCCTGAACCATCGCCGCAGCGGCATATCGGTGCTCATGGTGGTGTAGCCCGTGCCGACGCCCATGCCGATCGTCCCCGTCCCACCTGTCCCGGGGGGCGCCGTACCCGTCCCGTGGGCGCCGCCGCTCGGGTACAGCGGCTGCACCGTGCTCGTGACGGTGACGGTCGGCGCCGCCACCGTGACCGTCACCGAGATGGTGGCGGGCTCGCAAACGCACCCGCCGGACTCGGGGCCAGGCATCGGTCGCGTCACGGTCTGCTGCTTCGTCACGGGCTTCGTCCGGGTCGTGGTGGGCTCGGCAACGTTTTCTGGAGCGGTATTAGCGGATGCCGAGGGATTGCTAGCACGTGTTAACACTGGTCCTCAATATCGAGGGGGGTGTGGAAACAAAACACAGAAGGGGGTTGGGTTTTGGGAAAGGGGGAAAAAATAAAATATACTGACCCTGGGACGGGACTAGGAGGCGGCGGAGCCGAAAATGACCCCATCTCAAAGGTGCTGTCCCCCGGACTCATTTGGTAGTTGGGAACGTCCATCTGCGGCTCCTTCGGCGCGGGCGGTTGGGAGTATATACTCGTAACTAGCGAAGAGCCTGGCGCCACCTTTACGGGCGGCTGGGCCGTGATCGACTCGTACTCGATGACCGTCGTGAAGTATTTGCCGAGCGTCAGGGTCGTACACGGCTTGCTCTTGCTCTGCGGGACGCTAGTCAATCCGGGTGCCACCGCCGAAGTCCCCGTTCCGGGCGCCGCGGTTGTGGGCTGGGGACTTGGCGCGGGCGTGTCGATGAAACTCATCGTTGACGTGACGATGATGACGGAAGAGCCAAACGTGTTGCTGAACGTGACCGCCGTGGTCGAGTATGGTCCTTCAGGGTCCGGAGACGGCGTCTCCTTATCGGCCACCTCGGTCACTGGACACACGGTGGTCGAAATTGCGACTACCTCGGTCGTCACTTGGCCGATACTGACAGGACAGTTACTGGCTTCGGGGGCGCAGGACGTGATGGTGTAAACGTTCGTCGAATATACGGTAGATGTCGTAAAAGACGTCGTGCTTGGTCTTGAGCCCGTAACCGTCGTCTTTGAGGCTGGGAGAGTCTCAGAGCTAGCTACTATGCTTGATCCGGACGGAGAAGGGGGGCTCTGGAACTTCACCCCCTTGGATGGCGCCGGTGCTGTGCTAGACTGGATCGCCGGCTCCGTGGTAGTCTGAACCTGCTCGACTGGGCATACTGTCGTATAAAGCGAGACGAGCTCCGTGGTTACCTCGCCCTGGGAGCAGTTGGTCACCTCCGGTGCACACGAAGTGACAGTGTACACATTCGTTGAGTAGACGGTCGAGGTGGTCATAACCGGCGGTGTAGTTGGGACGATCGAGGAGTTCGAGGTGATCATGGTTGGCTTCACGGAGGAGGCCCCAGACGCGGGGATCGAGGTGTTACCGAACGGCCTCGTAGAATTCGGCTGAATCAAGGAAGTCCCCACTGACGGAACTGCGCTGGTTGAGACTTCGCTTGATGCCGGTGAAGGTGACTTTGCACTGGAGGTTGAGGAAGAGGTGCCAGGTGAAGGTAGAGGCGTACTGGGGATTACAGTACCAATCTGAGTATAAGTAGTCCCGTCGATGATATCCTTGGTGACAGGGCACATGGTCGTGTACAGAGAGACCGTCTCTGTCGTTACCTTCCCAGTCGGACAATCTTTTACAGTGGGAGCACAGGATGTCACCTTGACGATATTCGTTGAGTACACAGTGGATAAAATCGAACTGGTGATTCGACTGCTGACACTATAGGTCGTTGGCAGAAGCTGAATAGGAGGAACAGTCGTCCCGGCGCTGTTGAGGATCCGGTCCGTTGGGGGCGTCTCCGGAACCGAGCTGAAAGAAGATATCACGGAACCCAAAGATGAGCTTGCGAAACTAGCTGCTGGAGTATTTGAAGGCAGACTAGAAGATAGCCTTCCAGTAGACATGGACGGTGCAGAACTTGTGGTTTTCGGTTCATCGACACCGATTGTCCTGGTAACTGGGCGTATGGTCGCTGAGATGGGCACGAGTTCCGTGGTAACTTGTCCTTTCGGGCAATCCTTGACGGTGGGGGCGCATGACATAACTGTATAGATGTTGGTCGAGTAGACAGTCGAAATAGAGCTAGTAATAATAACGGAGCCACTAGCAGTGCCATTTGCGCTTTTTGGTGCAGATGAGCTTGCTGTTTCAGACATACTTCCTGAGGGAACAGCCGAAGAAGTGATACCGGATACTGAGCCAGATGTGGCTGGCGAGGAGCCAGCTTTGGAGGTAGTGTTACTTGCTAGAATATAGCTGCTCCCTGAACCAGACGGCGATGGAAGCGTAGTTTGGAGGTAGCCACCGGAACCGTTACCAGGGCGGGAGAGGCTGACGCTCGAACTGGTTCCAGTAGGAGGAATACCACTGCTCGCTGGAGCACTGCTGCTGGTTCCTAAGATGAAGGAGCTAATACTACTCAGAAGACCTCCACCTGAAGTGGGATATTTACTCAATGTCTCTGATGCTGACCATTTTGTGGCTGGTCGGTTGGCCAAGGGTGAACTTTTGGGTGAACTCGAAGGCGCATATGAGACTGGATAAGTGCTCGCGGATGGTGCACGGCTTGAAGATGCTTGGCCGGTAGTCGAAGACAGGCTGGAAGCCGGAGATGACGCCGTCTTTACGCTGGAAGATGGCGGCGGTGCTACGTCGCTGGATGGCGGTGGTGATTCCACACTGCCAGGAAGCGATGAAGATACCACATAACTTGAAGGAGGAGGGGACGCTACGTAAGCTGGAGCTGGTTCCTTCTTGACGATCTTTGGCGGCTTAAAGGAATCGGAGGCATCGAAAGGGCTACAGCCATCCTGGGTTCTCTCAATTGAATTGAAGGTACCGCTCTGCAATCAGTTAGAAATGCTTACCATTATATTGTTGGGAGGTTAGTCTACCTTGCCCTCGTACCTGTATTCGCAAGCGGGATACTTGTTTGTGATGTTCACGCTCTTCACATATGCTGTGTAAGGCGACCCGTTAAAGTCGATCTCGCCTCCAGCCCATTGAACCGTCCAGTCGCTGTTGTCGGGGTCTCCTCCGCCCCAAAGCCCAATCTGAAGTTTCATGGGAGACGAGGGAAACACGAACCCCTGAGGCGTGTCCCTGGCGGAAAAGCTCCGAACGAGCCTGTTATCGACATACCAATTGATATGATTCTCGTCCCACTCGACCGAATACGTGTGGAACTGCTCCGTGGGCTTATAAGCCACTTTCTGATAGGTCGTGGCGCCATCCCACATCTTCCCGTGGGAGAAGACGTTCGTCTCAACAGTCCACTGCCCGTCGGGAGGTGGAAATGGCTTCTCCCCATGCTGGTTCCCCGTGAACTCCCAGTCGATCTCGTCCTGCACGTCGGACCATAATACTGCGCTGCTGACAATCCCTTGGCCGGGCGCGATCTTCATCTCCACGTCATAACGGCCGCCAAGCATATAGAAGTTGGTCCACAGATGAGGCGCATTCTTCCTCTCCGCGTATGCAAATTCGGCTCCGTTGGGAGTGAACTTAACAGTCTCATGGTCTGCAATGATCCAGTTCGAGGGCGGTTCAGTCTCCTTCGTGAAGTCGATGTAGTAATTCTCTTCCGGCCATGCTTTGTTCGGGGGGCAAGTCGTCTTAAGGGGGTTGCAGTCAGGCGTTAGCTGCGGGGTGACCAACTGAGCCGCAAGGCCCAGGATGGTAAGCAAGCCAATAAATTCTCTATTTGGCATGTTGGTGACCTAGCAAGGGTCGGTTATGAAAATAGTTAAGGTATCGGTGGTTAACGAAATCTAGACAAGCATTTGTTATGAGGGCGCTGCGGTTATCCATATTAGGTATCAGAGTATAAAGAACCATTGTCAAGCTCTATGGCCCAACGTCGGGGAGAAGATTCAAAGCAAGAATCAAAGGCATGATAAGCCGGACTTCCTCTTCCGGCTTCTAGAGACTTTGACGTGAGCACCGCACAAAGAAACGCGATGCACCTGAGAAAGCCACCTTTGCCTCCTATGCATAGGTTTCCTATAATAACATAACAGTAAATAAGGATAATGCATTGCGTGAATGAATTCCGCTCCGCAATTTCCGTGTTTCATCGTACATTGTTGCGCTCTTTGATATATTTAACTCATCGATAAACTCCCAATCTCAGTAGGAGTGGGATAATTATTCATCGGCACGACTATCAGGGGTTCCATCGATCGCCACTCATCTTCATGGAAGGAGTAGACGCGCTGATTTTTAACTACGCCAATGTGTTAAGAGATTATATCTCCGATTTCGCTGTCATAAATGATTATTTTTGAATGACCACGATTTGACAATGCAATGATACAGGGTTTGAGTTGCTGGGAAATCCAGATACGCGCATATAACGCGAAGTCTCAGTCTGCAGAAGGGGTGCCCTTACGACCGTCTCTTTTGTTAGCAGCACCACGACAATTCTCTGATACAGGATCTCGAAAGGAGTTAATTGTTCCCGCATGAATGATACTGACATGTGTCACCTTCACTTCCCCAGCAGCAGCACCTAGTTGAAGCTTGAACTTTTACGAATTAAGAGTCAGATTCTAACAAAACCACTGGTGTGTGCTCGTCCGGCAGAGACAATTAGGGCGGTAGAGACAATCCGAAAATAACGCATATGTCGCAGAATAGGGGTTGCTAGCTTAGTCATCAGGCCCCAGGGACCTATAGGCACCCCACAACAACGCTGTTGTAGGGCTCCCACAAGTATATATAAAGCTTTCTAGTTACTGCTCCCTAAAGCAACGATCTATCCATGACAATTTACACTTCCCACAACTTTATGAAACCTTTTCCGCGATCAGCTTAACTGTGATAGTTATAAACCCGGTACTTTAATTACGTAAGATAACTGCAGTTAAGTTGATTGCAACTTTTTTTTTATTAATTTAATACTTTATTACCTATAATATGTCCGACGATCCTATCCTTAAGGACGTAATCCTTAAAAATCGCTTTATTTACCCTAATTAGTTTTTATTCCTGCGCTTTAACGCTTTTTTACGCGGCGTTTGGTACTTTATTAACCCAAATATACTTAACGTTAATCGCTTTACGGGCCTTCGGAAGCTTTTTACGTTCGAAAAGTATACTAAGGAAGTTAACGCTTAATTAAAAAAGTAACATACGGAAGTTTTGGCCGTATAGCAAAACATCTATAATGATCCCGATTAACGTAACCTTACGCCCCAAGCTCCTAAGGAGCTAAAGGCTGCAGATTTGAAAAAGTAATATGAAACAGATTTCAGGCGTTTCGTAAAAAACATTCGAAAAAAGTCCCGGAAAGTTTCCAAGATCGACGCCAAATATACCAACATTCAAACGTAAATCAACGCAATAATGGAAAGCCAGATCTTCAGGAACGCTTAAGTTACCTTAATTATCCAAAAAAAACCACGATTTAAAACTTGCTTAAGGAATTAAAGGATTAACTTGCTTTTTTTAATCTAAGTACCATTACGACGGTACGCAAGGAATATTGCAAAACCCTGCGCCTAGCCGAAATAAGCCATATAAAACCTAATTAATAATACTACACCTAGTTTTCCGCCTACATTTAAGCGAAAGCATATAACCTTTAAGAAATTAAGGAACCGCTTACGGCAAAGGATTTTCTAAGCGTTATAACGAAACGGCTCGTACCAAATTAAGGGCAAAAAAAGCTTTTTAACCTTATTCGGGATAATTCGCTTAGCAGGCTTACCATAACCCTAAAAGAATTAAACGTTTGGTTTTCGGCTATATATTACGAAAATAAGCTACGGACCGAAACTAAAAATCCCGGGATTTTCGTAACGTTAACGTAAGGATCGCCTTCCGAATCGGGATCGTCGCCCCACCCAGGTAAAAATTTTTCTTCGCTAAAAGCGTTTAAAAATAAGGGTAACGGCAACAAATATCCTTATTTTGCCACGTTAAATAAGACCTATCGATAAAAGCCTATTAACTATGCTATTTTACGCTTCGTAATTACGGAAATAACTATTCGGAAAATTCGTTACGTTAGCTATAAAAAGCAAAAGGGGATACGTAAATGCTTTAAGCAAAGCAAATAAAAAAAGCTCCGCGATAACTTCCAGAAACTTTCTAAATAAAAGGAATTAATCCGTAAAGTTATAAAACGATCAGCATTTAATAACACGTAATTCGGCAACATCACTATAGCGCTTATCGACCCCCACACCTTAAATACCCTTAATCCTATTCCAGGAATTTACATTACTATTAACTTCGGCAAATACCCTTTATCATAATTTACCCTAATCGACAACTGTAAAGTTCGGTACTTGGTAAACACCCGAAACCTGCTCGTCCCTGGCTTTTTTATACCTAATTCCATAAGGGAAACAGTGGAAACTGGAACGTCGTCGATACCGATTAATGGCAAAGGGCAAAAGATAATTAAAAAAGCATTACTTAAAACTTCTAGAAAGCCCGAGCATAATCTTATCTTTAACGATATGGTAATAGTAAATGGTTTTTACGTTAATATCGTTTCGAAAGCTTTATTCCGCAAAGTTAAAATTTAATACTACGGGTTGGACTACTTTCTTAAAAAGGGAAAAATTACCAAAAACGTTATTTTTACAAAACTTATTCGAATATATAACTTAACTTTCCTTAAATATAACCCGTTATTCTTTTATTTAAGCATCCTACCAGTAATTCCGTAAAGCCCGGCAGGTATTTTGATGTTTTTAACGATTAGTAGAAAAAAAGGAAAAGGGCCGTAAAAACGATTAAAAGATTACCTACGCCCCCGTAATAGAACAAAGAATCTTTAGCACCTTAAATTTAGGCATTTAAAACCTGTAGCCCTAAGATCGTGTTACGATCCACTTAACTGTTCGTATTGGAGGGAGCTCCAATAATGGGTGGGTCCTTAACAGGTTACGTAACTACGTAATCTGTTTGATTTAACAGATTATCCAGATCAAAGGACCTAGGTAATCTGGTAAAGCCAAGAGATCATAGGCATATTTATTCTTATCAAAGGGATATATAATAATCAGGACCCTTATATAAATAGCACCTATTTAGTTTCGCTCTTTAGCTATCAATCTAAGCCTTCAGTTAAAAGCACCGTTTTCCGATTAAGGGAAAAGTCCGCAAACCTTTTTAACGAATAAACCATTGAATTATTTCTCGCACTATTGTTACCTGCAAATCAAGACCCCATCTCGGATACTGCTTATGCCTCCAGGTGGACGTATAACAGGTTCGTTACATTTTGATAGCTCCTTAATCAATAGCCGACGAATGATTCAAGGCCCAGTTAGGCATAAGCTCTCTTGAACGCAGTAAAAACGACATCACAGAACGACGTTCAGAAAACAGATAACATATTCGATCACCGTTATTAGTTAGTAAGGGATCAGTAACCAAATTAAACGATTTACCATTTATTGAAAAAATCTTCTCCTTAATCGATAACATGGCACTACCTTCCACCCGATCTTAAGGAAAATTTTTTTCCCATCCCCAGCAACAATCCTTTCTAGCAAAAAAAACTATTAAAGTCCAGGATCCAAAAGCTAAGGAAAGAAAGGAAGGACAGTTAAAAAAACAAAAGGGCAAAAAGAAAGAGCCCACCGTCGACGAAAAACTGGATATCTTAGCAACGGAACTTCATGCATTACGACAAGAAAATACTAGGCTTGCCCGATAGTTGCGAACTAAAAAAAGGTTTTCGACCTTGCCCCTGTTCGGAACAAACCAGACCCGCGAAGGTATAATTCCCCTTCCCAGTTACCATGGAATGCCGGAAGTTAAAGGCTATAAGCCAACCCCTCCAAAACCTTATAATGGAACTATAAATATAAAAGGATTCCTGGTCCAGGTTAGACTTTACCTTAAATTTTATAAGAATTTTTTAACGGAAAATTACCAAAAGGTAATAACTATCTTTCAACTGCTTATTAGAAAGGTTTTTTTATGGTCTAAACCTATTATAAACGACTACCTTATAAACTACCTTAACCAATTTTCCGACTTAACCAATTATATCTTCGGCAACTATAAATACTTTAAGAAAAGGATGCGAGCTTTATTTGGAAATTCCGACAGAAAGTAACATACGGTCGAACAGTTGCATTTCTTCCAGCAAACAAAGTTAACAGCCGAATATGCAATTAAGTTTAATCGCCTTACGTTAATCTTTAATCTCCCAAAAAGCGTACTATTTTATCCTTTCTATAACGGCCTAAAATTATAAGTTAAAGATAAAATGTACCAAGTACCTAAAACTGGCCCCTTCCAGGATTACATTAATAAAACCATCATCGCCGATCGACGTACCTTTGAAAGGTACTTAAAGAAAAAAAGATCGGACAAAAAAAAAGATAACCAAAGCTTAAGCAACAAGTTCCAAAGGGATAAAACTAAGGGCAAATCCCAGAAGGAAGCAAATACTGCTTTAAAGGAACCCAAAAAGGACAAGTCGAATGTTGAATATTTTAACTGCGGCAAAAAAGGCTACTACAAAAGCGAATGTCGCTTCCCAGCAAAAAGGGACTCCAGGAAGAAAAGGATTTCCCAATCCCAGAAAAAGGTCAGGATAGCCGAACAAAAATCAGACAACGATAACGAGGAAGAAAGGGAAGTTAGTTCCATTTCTTTCCAGCAAGAATTCACGATTGCAACTATATACTACGAATTAAATAGCGACCCAGAGTACGAACGTTACCCGACTTGTTAAAATCGAACGATTAAAGCCTACAGATATTATCCCGGATAAGAACTTTCCAAAATAGCCATAAAGCTAGGATGCACTTGCCATTTAAATAAGCAGCGGTACAGAATATACGATAAACATGGCCAATTGCGCCTTAATACGGTGATATACGATCTAATAAAAACCAGTAAAGCCCCCGAAAACAAAGAACCGGTTCGTCCAGGTACGCCGGATTCGAAATTAATCCATAATTATAACTTACTCCATTTTTCTGCATGTTACGACGATAACTATCTAATCCACTTCCGTACCAAGGAAGATAATAACTATTAGCCCGGATGGGATAAGGAAACACCTACCGAACTCGACGACGAATGCCGATACATTGAAACTCCCAGATAGCCGGAATACCTCCGATTTTGCTACCTTTACCCTAAATCAGTTCAAAATCGAAAAGCTATCGCCTAAGGATATTTATATTACGCCCTTACATTATATATAATATACGAAATCTTAAATATGGGAGCCGACCTCTCAAAAATCTTACCCCTAAAACCAGAACCCCTTTAAATATCGGAAGTGAAAGTTTTAAGATCAACTTGCCAGATTGGCAAAAGAAAATAGTTCACTTACATAAACGATAAATGTCCCAAACACGTAATTAAGAAAGCCCGAAAATGGAAACGCCTTTTAATTAATAAAATTAACAAATTAAAAAATTACGCAAGCCCTCGAAATTAAGGCATCGAAAAGCCCTAACCCATAAGACCTTATATAAGGCAAAGATTGGATAACGCAGTTAGATTAAAATTCTTTTTTAGTACGGTAACAAGATATTTAAGGCCATAATCGACTTAGGAACAAAAAAAAACTTTATTTTACCATCAGTTGCAGAAAAGTATCGGATCTTTTAGAGGTATAAGCTAAAGTTATATAAATTACTTACAGTCGACGGAAGCTTATCTAAGTATAAAAATGGACGAGTTTTTAAGGAAACGGAAAAACTTCCAGTACAAATTTAGGGATATTTAGAAAAAGTTATTCTGGACATCGCCGACATTTCAGGACACGATATTATTCTTGGAATGCCGTAACTTTGTTCCAGTAACCCCCGTATCAACTGGAAGACTTAGAAACTTTCCTGGGACTAACTAAAAAATCCCCCAGAAAAGGAGTTCCGAGAAATCTATTACCTGATCCGAGAAGCCAAAGTAATGGACCCAATTGCTAAAGTACCCCCTAAGTATCTAAGGTTTAAAAGATTGTTCAAAGAACGAATACGGGAAAAACTACCTAACCATAATCAATGGGATTACAGAATTCCTATTAAGGAAGGACATTATCCAAAACTCTACCAGATTTACCACATAAATCCAGAAAAGGCCAAGGCCTTATGGAAAAGTTTACAACGAGACCTTAAGCGCGGATATATTCAAAAATCTGAATTTCCCGTAAGATACCCCGTTATGATAGTACCAAAAATGAAAGATGGGAAAATCCGAATTAATAAGGATGGAAACTTTATATACCGAAGAATTTACGACTACCGACAGTTAAACAATATCACTGTTAAAAATGGATACCTTTTTATTTTTATGGATACCATAAAAGAAAACATCAGTAAAGCCAAATGGTTTACGGCGTTGGATTTACCGGACGGTTATTACTTGGTCCGAATAACTAAGGGCGAAAAATGGAAAATTGCTTTCAAAATAATCTATGGATTTTACGAGTACAAGGTAATGCCCTAGGGATTTACTAATGCCCCTACCAGTTTTTAATACATGTTAATAACGATTTTACGAAAGTTCCTTAACAAGTTTGTATTCGTTTACTTAAACGATATCCTTATCTATTTTAAAACCTTGGAGGAATATAAGAAACATGTCGCCCAAATACTAAAGGCATTCGAAAAAGCAAACCTGTTAATTAATGCCGAGAAAAACGTATAGCATACCCAAAAGCTAGACTTTTTAAGCTTCACCATTACCCCAGGATAAATTCAGATCTAGGACTTTAAAATAAAGGCAGTTAAAAATTGGCCGATCTCCGATAAAGCAACCGTTATTAACGTCCGTCAATTTTTGGGATTTACGGGTTACGTACGCAGCTTAATTAAAGATTTCGGAAAAATTGCCAAACCCTTAACGAACTTTACCATTAAAAAGTATACTAAAAAAGAATTTAAATTCCCAAGAAAAGCCAAGAAAGCAATGCAAACACTTAAGGACCAGATTACCAGTACCCCTATCATAAAGTTGTCCAACTACAATAAAAAGAAACGACTAAAGATTGACGTATTAAATGGAGCCTTAAAAACAATCCTAAAACAACAAGAGGACGATGGAAAGTGGCACCCAGTTACCTACTATTTTAAAGCTTTAAAGGACGCAAAGTTACGATACCCTATCTACGACAAAAAGTTATTAGCAGTTATTATGGCATTTAAAAAATGGAAACCTTACCTTAATGGAATCAAGGAACCTTTTAACATTTACTCTAACTACAAAAACCTTATTTACTTTATGACGACTTAGGATTTTAACAAACGATATAAAAATTAGATGATTTTCCTATTTAAGTTCAATTTCAAGATTTACCATATTAAGGGCAAGGAAAATATTTAAGCGGATATCCTAAGCCGAAAAGGAAATTACGATATTAAGGTTCCCAAGCGGCGCATGCAGATATTACAACCTATAAAGGAAAGCATTTTACAATTATGTAAAATACTAAAGAAACCTACCCCCGAACTTTTGGCTTAGTTTAGAAATTCCTACGATTTAAACGAATTGAAAGAAGTTAAACAGTTGGAAAAACAATTTAAGGATTAACTGCTGTACCATGGAAAAATCTACGTCCTACGAGAACAACAAAAACAGTTTGTTAAAGAATTTCACGAAAACCCATTACATGGATATCAAGGGATCTTCAAAACAATTAAGCGATTCCAGGAGAAATACGACTTCCCAGAACTTAGAAAAACCGTCGAACAAGTGGTTAAAGACTGTAACGTTTGCAACAAGGCCAAAGCGGCTCGCCATAAACCATACGGATTACTGCAACTTACCGAAATTCCAGATAAAGCATAGAATACCATAGTTTGGGACTTTATCACCGGCTTACCCCTGTCCAAAGACCCTGTTACCGGAGTCCAGTACGACGGAATATGGGTAATCGTCGACAGATTCACCAAGTATGGGTACTTTCTACCCTTTAAAGGAAACGCGATAGCAGAATAATTAGCTTACGTATTCGTAAAACATTATTTCGACAAATATGGAATTTCAAAAAGGATTATTTTAGACAGAGACAAGCTGTTCACTTCCAAATTTGGCACCAGCTTTTTTAAATAAATTGGCGCCAAACTTAAATTTTCTACAGCATATTACTTTTAAACCGATGGACAAATAGAACGATTAAACCAGATACTGGAACAGTATCTAAGGAGTTATGTTAATTACCAGCAAGATAACTGGGTAAAGCTACTCCCACTGGCACAAGTAACTTATAACACATCTGTTAACGAAGATATGGGCATTTTACCCCATACAGCCGTATACGGACGAAACGCAGAAACCTAACGACCAAAGCAACCATTTGGTAAAACTCCGAAAATTACCTTAGTAGCTTTTAAAGCAGAAACGATAGTGTTTAAGATCAAAACCATCTAAACTCGCCTTAGGACTAAGCTGCAGTTTCTCCAACAACGAATGGCTTAGTATTATAACAGGAAAAGAATTAAAGGATTAATTTTATTAAAAGGAGATAAGGTCTACCTGTTACGCCAAAAACAAAACGCAACCTCGAACATTTTACAAATTAAAACTAAGAAACCTAGTAACAAACTTGATTTTAAGAAATTCGGTCCGTTCAAAATTGACGAAATTATTTCCAAAACTAACTATCGACTGTCGCTACCCAAGATAATAAAGATACACCTTGTTTTCCACATTTTCTTGCTAGAACTAGCACCCAGTAACGCCCCGCTGGAGATAAACTTGGAAATCAAGGAAAACACCGACGAATACGAAATCGAAAAAATATTGGACTTAAAAATAGTTAATAACAAAATCCAGTACCTAGTTAAATAAAAAAATTACCTACCTAAAGATAATACTTGGAAGCCCTTTAAATACCTAACGAATACGAAGAACCTGGTTAAGACGTTTTACCGCCAAAATCCTAACCGACCGTCTCCAACGCGGCCAAGGTCGCAGGCGATAACGGTCTAACCCCCAAATTTAAGCCCTCGGCGCTCCAGTTAAAGGAAACAAACGCTTCCATATTAGCGTTAATCTCCGAAACAAGCCGCGCTTGCTTTTCCTTTATACGCTGCTACTTTTCTTCCATCCTTTCCTTTTTTTCCAACTAATTTAATTTGTAACCTTCTTTCAATATTTCAAACGCCTTCTTCCTTAAAATATCTTCTTAACGGCGCAACCGCTGCAGCTTGTTTATCCTTTTCGATATCTTTTCTTAAAATTTCCGTTATAACTTTACGAGTTCGTCCTCGGCAGCACGACGCTCTTCCTGAAAACGATTACGTTCCGACCCGATATTTTCCAAGGAAAATATAGCAACAACGTTTCCGTTACAATAATGCTAGCGACGAATGCAGTAATAGCAATTCAACGAACCCTTTATCATAAAATACTGTTCCTTTCCAAATAACAAGCAACTGGAACAAGGCAAAACCTTAAAACCGTAAATACGGATAAAGTCCGAACGGCTATCGCGGGATTGACGCTGGTTCGTACGTACCTTACGCACTTGTTTTTTTACACAACCCGCCATAGTAAGCTAACAGTTAAGAAAAACAGTTTCAATTAAAAGTAAGGAAATACTTACATTTCTATCTTTAGGACAAAAATCCTGAAAGGAAGAAAATAATGTTACGATCCACTTAACTGTTCGTATTAAAGAAAGCTCCAATAATAGGTAAATCCTTAACAGGTCACGTAACTACGTAATCTGTCTAATCTAACAAATCATCCAAATCAAAAAACCTAAGTAATCTGGTAAAGCCAAAAGATCACAGGCATACTTATTCTTGTCAAAGGGATATATAATAGTCAAAACCTTCATGTAAATAGCACCTACTTAATTTCGCTCTTTAGCTATTAATCTAAGCTTTTAATTGGAGGCACCGTTCTCCGATTAAGGGAAAAGTCCACAAACCTCTTTAACGAATAAACCACTGAATCATTCCTCGCACTATTATTACCTGCAAATCAAGACCCCATCTCGGATACTGCTCATGCCTCCAGGTGGACGCATGACAGGTTCGTTACAGATCGTTCATTAAAAACGCTAGGAACGTTATAATTAATGGAACGGCGCGTTTGAAATATAAGACGTATGTTCGCGTATATGCCTTTTAAGTGATTTCTAGACGTACGCCCGAAAGCCGAACTTCCAAACCCTTTTAACGTATCCTATGGAATTATTTCGACTATCCTTTAAGGTACGATGGTTCTAATTGGCTTCTAGTAATCAAAAATAAGTATAATAAGAAGCTTTTTGCTTTTCCAACAGCCGATCGTTTTCAAAAAAAAGCGTTCCGTATTATTAAGAATTTCGAACGTTAAGTACGCAGGTAATATAAACTCCTTATTTACAAAATTAAGTAAAATAATAATACTGGAACGATTGCGATAAACGGACTTACAACTTATCAAGTATAATATATAAAGGAAAAAATTAAACTTAAAACCTTTCTTTTATATACTAAAGAACTTATAAAAAAAAGCAAGCAAGTAAATTAAAAGCTAATTAATAAAGCTTTTAAAATAAAACTGGAAATAAACTTTCTTAAGAACTTATAGCCAGAAACGGTAAAAACAACGGCATGGTTTTATAATATAAGCCCGAATTACGTATACGATTTGCTTTCGCTTAATAAAATGCTCGCTTGCTGGTTTAAATAATACTTCCGTTAATATAATCCCGTTATTATAAACGCGATTACGGCAAACCTTAAACCCGACTGGTTTGGGATTTTCGCATATAACGTACGAACGTATCCGTTAATAAAAAATCGAAAAGCTGGAAAAAGAAAGCGAATACAAAAAGTAAAACCGAAAGCTTATATCGGTTATTTGGTAAAATACCGAACTTTTAATATTTACCGAATATAGGTACCGGAATTCCGCTAGGTTATTACTACGCGTAACGTCACATTCGACGAGGATATCTTTTATTAGCCAAAAAAAAAAGAAGGCGTTTACCCCAGTTATAAACCGGAAGCTTGCAAAAAAGCTTTATATCTCCGAAAATCTAGCTGAAAAGGATTTAATCTTTAATATGCTTAACGTATAAGATAACTTCCATACTAATTACAGCATTTTAAAAACCGCAAAAAGCTTTACTTCCGAAAAAGATTTAACGGGTAACTAACCGGAAGATTAAAATTCGGAAGTAAAAAAGCTTTTGGGTAAGGCTAAATGTTACGATCCACTTGGCGGTTCGTATTGGAGGAAATTTCCTCAATAGGTGGACCCTTATCAGATCACGTAACTACGTGATCTGCTTGATCTGCCAGATCAACCAAATCAAAAACTGCGTAATCTGCTGAAGCCAAAAGATCACAAATACACTTACTTTATAGGATGGATATATAATGGATAAATCCTTATGTAAATAGCACCTATTTAGTTTCGCTCTTTAGCTATTAATCTAAGCCTTTAGTCAAAGGCCCCGTTTTCCGATTGAAGGAAAAGTCCGCAAACCTTTTTAACGAACAAACTACTGAATTATTTCTCGCACTATTGTTACCTGCAAATCAAAACCCCATTTCGGATATTGCTTATACCTCCAGGTGGATATATAACAGGTTCGTTATATTTTGATAGCTCCTTAATTAATAGCCGACGAATAATTTAAGGCCCAGTTAGGCATAAGCTTTCCTAAATGCAATAAAGGCGACATTACAGAACGACGTTTAAAAAATAAATAGCATATTCGATTACCGTTATTAGTTAGTAAAAGATTAGTAACCAAATTAAACGATTTACTACCTATTAAAAAAATCTTTTCCTTAATCGACAATATGGCACCCCCCTCCATCCGATTTCAAGGAGGACCTTTTTTCTTTTAGCCCCAGCAACAATTCCCTTCAGCGAAGGAAACTATTAAAGTCCAGGATCCAGAAGCTAAAAAAAGAAAGGAAAAACGGCCAAAAGAACAAAAGGGTAAAAAAGGAAAGCCTACCATCGACGAAAAATTGGATATCTTGGTAACAGAACTTTATGCATTACGATAAGAAAATGCCAAGCTTGCCCGACAGTTGCGAACTAAAGAAAAGACTTTGATATTTCCCTTGTTTGGTACAAACCAAACCCGTAAGGGCACAGTTTCCCTTTCCAGTTACTATGGAATGCCGGAAGTTAAGGGTTACAAACCAACCTTTCCAAAGCCCTATAATATGTAACGAACCTGTCATGCGTCCACCTGGAGGCATGAGCAGTATCCGAGATGGGGTCTTGATTTGCAGGTAACAATAGTGCGAGGAATAATTTAATGGTCTATTCGTTAAAGAGGTTTGCGGACTTTTCCCTCAATCGGAGAACGGTGCCTCCAACTAAAGGCTTAGATTGATAGCTAAAAAGCGAAATTAAGTAGGTGCTATTTACATAAAGGTCTTAACTATTATATATCCCTTTGACAAGAATAAGTATGCCTGTAATTTTTTGGCTTTACCAAATCACTTAAGTCCTTTAATTTAAATAATCTGTTAAATCAGACAGATTACGTAGTCACGTAACCTGTCAAGGACCTACCCATTATTGGAGCTCCCTTTAATACGAATAGTTAAGTAAATCGTAATATTATTCTTTTTTTTTCAAAATCTTTATTCCAAAGATAAAAATGTAAGTATTTCCCTACTTCCAATTAAAACTGTTTTTCTTGATTGCTAGCTTACTATGGCGGGTCGTGTAGAAAAATAAGTACGTAAGGTACGTGCGAACTAGCGTCAATCCTGCGACAGCCGTTCGGACTTTATCCGTACCTACGGTTTTAAGGTTTTGCCCTATTCCAGTTGTTTGCTATTTGGAAAGGAACAGTGTTTTATAATAAAGGGTTCGTTAAATTACTACCATTACATTCGTCGCCAGCGTTATTATGACGGAAACGCTGTTGTTATATCTTCCTTGGAAAATATCGGGTCGGAACGTAATCGTTTTTAGGAGGAGCGTCGTACTGCCGAGGACGAATTCGTAAAGTTATAACGGAAATTTTAAAAAGAGATATCGAAAAGGATAAACAAATTGCAGCGGTTGCGCCGTTAAGAAGATATTTTAAGGAAGAAAGCGTTTAAAATATTAAAAGAAGGTTATAAACTGGACTAGTTGAAAAAAAAGAAAAAGATGGAAAAAAAGCAGTAGCGCATAAAGGAAAAGCAAGCGCGGCTTGTTTCGGAGATTAACGCCAACATAGAGGCGTTTGTTTCCTTCGACTGGAACGCCGAGGGCTTAAATTTGGGGGTTGGACCGTTGTCGCCTGCGACCTTGGCCGCGTTGAAGACGGTCGGTCAGGATTTTGGCGGTAAAACGTTTTAACTAGGTTCTTCGCATTCGTTAAGTGTTTAAGGGGTTTTCAAGTGTTATTTTTAAGTGGGTAGTTTTTTTATTTGACTAGGTACTAAATTTTGTTATTAACCATTCTTAAATCCAGTATTCTTTCGACTTCGTATTCGTCGGTGTTTTCCTCGATTTCCAAGTTTGTCTCCAGCGGGGCGTTACTGGATGCTAGTTCTAGCAAAGAAATGTGGAAAACAGGGTATATCTTTATTGTCTTGGGTAGCGACAGTCGATAGTTGGTTTTGGAAATGACCTCGTTAATTTTGAACGGACCGAGTTTTTTGAAATTAAGTTTGTTACTGGGTTTCTTGGTTTTAATTTGTGAGATATTCGAGGTTGCGTTTTGTTTTTGGCGTAGCAGGTAAACCTTATTTCCTTTTAATAAAATTGGTCCTTTAATTTTTTTCCTGTTGTAGTATTAAGCTATTCGTTGTTGGAGAAATTGTAGCTTAGTCCTGAGGCGAGTTTGGATAGTTTTGATTTCAGATATTATCGTTTTTGCTTTGGGAGCCACTGAAGTGATTTTCGGAGTTTTACCAAGTGGTTGCTTTGGTCGTTAGGTTTCTGCGTTTCGTCCGTATACGGCTGTATGGGGTAAAATGCCTATGTTTTCGTTGATAGATATGTTGTAGGTTACTTGTGCCAGTAGGAGTAGCTTTACCCAGTTATCTTGCTGGTAATTGACATAACTTTTTAGATACTGTTCCAGTGTCTGGTTTAGTCGTTCTGTTTGTTTATCGGTTTGAGGGTAATATGTTGTGAAGAATTTAAGTTTGGCGCCAATTTGTTTAAAGAAACTAATGCCAAATTTGGAAGTAAACAGTTTGTTTCTGTTTGAAATGATCCTTTTTAGGATTCCATATTTGTCGAAATAGTGTTTTACGAATGCGTAGGTTAATTGTTTTGCTGTTGCGTTTCCTTTAAAAGGTAGGAAGTACCTATACTTGGTGAGTCTGTCGACGATTACCCATATTCCGTCGTACTGGACTCCGGTAACGGGGTCTTTGGACAAGGGTAAGCCGGTGATAAAGTCCTAAACTATGGTGTTCCATGCTTTATTTGGAATTTCGGTAGGTTGCAACAGTCCGTATGGTTTATGGCGAGCCGTTTTGGCCTTATTGCAAACGTTGCAGTTTTTAACCACTTGTTCGACGGTTTTTCTAAGTTCTGGGAAGTCGTACTTTTCCTGGAGTCGCTTAGTTATCTTGAAAATCCCTTGATATCTATGTAATAGGTTTTCGTGAAATTTTTTGACAAACTGTTTTTGTTGTTTTCGTGGGACGTAGATTTTTTCATGGTACAGCAGTTAATCCTTGGATCGTTTTTTTAACTGTTTAATTTCTTTCAGTTCGTTTAAATCGTAAAAATTTCTGAATTAAGCCAAAAGTTCGGGGGTAGGTTTTTTCAGTATTTTACATAACTGTAAGGTACCTTTTTTTGTAGGTTGTAGCATTTGTATGCGCCGCTTGGGGACCTTGATATCGTAATTTCCTTTTCGGCTTAAGATATCCGCCTGGATGTTTTCCTTGCCCTTGATATAGTGGATCTTAAAATTAAACTTGGACAGGAAAATCATTTAATTTTTATGTCGTTTGTTAAGATCCTGAGTCGTTATGAAGTGAGTAAGGTTTTTGTGGTCAAAGTAGATGTTAAAAGGTTCCTTGGTTCCATTAAGGTAAAGTTCCTATTCCTTGAATGCTATAATGATTGCTAATAATTCTTTGTCGTAGATAGGGTATCGTAATTTTGCGTCCTTTAAAGCTTTGGAATAGTAGGTAACTGGATGCCACTTTCTATCGTCCTTTTGTTATTTTAGGATTGTTCCTAGGGTTTTATTTAATGCGTTAGTTTTTAATCGTTTCTTTTTGTTGTAGTTGGGCAACTTTATAATAAGGGTACTAGTAATTTGGTTCTTAAGTGTTTGCATTGCTTCCTTAGCTTTTCTTGGGAACTTAAATTCTTTTTCAATGTATTTTTTGGTAGTAAGGTTCGTTAGGGGTTTGGCGATTTTTCCGAAATCTTTAATTAAGCTGCGTACGTAACCCGTAAATCCTAAAAATTGACGGACGTTAGTGACGGTTGCTTTATCGGGGATCGGTCAATTTTTGACTGCCTTTATTTTAAAGTTCTGGATTTGAATCTGTCCTGGGGTGATGGTGAAGCCTAAAAAGTTTAGCTTTTGGGTATGCCATACGCTTTTCTCGGCATTAACCAACAGGTTTGCTTTTTCGAGTGCCTTTAGTACTTGGGCGATATGTTTCTTGTATTTTTCTAAGGTTTCAAAATAGATAAGGATGTCGTTTAAGTAGACGAATACGAACTTGTCGAGGAACTTTCGTAGAATCGTTATTAATATATGTTGGAAACTGGCAGGGGTATTGGTAAGTTCCTAGGGCATCACTTTATATTCGTAAAGTCCATGGATTATTTTGAAAGCAGTTTTCTATTTTTCGCCCTTGGCCATTCGGACCAAGTAATAACCGTCCGGTAGGTTTAATGCTGTAAACTATTTGGTTTTGTTGATATTTTCTTTTATGGTATCCATAAAAGTAAAAGGGTATTTATTTTTAACAATGATGTCGTTCAACTGTCGGTAGTCGTGGACTTTTCGGTACATGGGGTTTTTATTTTTATTAATTCGGATTTTCCCATCTTTCATTTTTGGTACTATCATAATGGGGTATCCTGCGGAAGATTTAGATTTTTAAATGTATCCGCGCTTAAGGTCTCGTTATAGACTTTTCTATAAGGCCTTGGCTTTCTCTGGATTTATGTGGTAAATCTGGTGGAGTTTTGGATAATGTCCTTCCTTAATAGGAATTCTGTAATCCTATTAATTATGGTTAGGTAGTTTTTCCCGTATTCGTTCTTTAAATAATCTTTTAAACCTTAGATATTTAGGGGGTACCTTAGCAGTTGGGTCCATTACTTTGGCTTCTCGGATCAGGTAATAGATTTCTCGGAACTCCTTTTTTGGGGGATTTTTTAGTTGGTTCCAGGAAAGTTTCTAAGTTTTCCAGTTAATACGGGGGTTACTAGAACAAAGCCACGGCATTCCAAGGATAATATCGTATCCTGAAATGTCGGCGATGTCCAGAATAACTTTTTCTGAATATCCCTGAATTTGTACTGGAAGTTTTTCCGTTTCCTTAAAAATTCGTCCATTCTTATACTTAGATAAGCTTCCGTCGACTGTAAGTAATTTATATAACTTCAGCTTATACCTTCAAGGGATCCGATACTTTTCTGCAATTAATGGTAAAATAAAGTTTCTTTTTGTTTTTAAGTTAATTATAACTTTGAATATCTTGTTACCGTACTGGAAAGGAATTTCAATTTAACTGCGTTATCTAATTTTTGCCTTATATAAGGTCTTATGGGTTAAGGTTTCTCGATGCCTTAATTTCGAAGGCCTGCGTAGTTTTTTAACTTGTTAATTTTGTTAGCTAAAAAGCGTTTCCATTTTCGGGCTTTCTTAACTGCGTATTTAAGACATTTATCGTCTATGTAAGTAAACCACTTTCTTTTGCCAATCTGGCAAGCTAATCTTGAAACTTTTACTTCCGATATCTAAAAAGGTTCTGGTTTTAGGGGTGAAATTTCTGAAGGGTCGGCTTTTATATCCAAGATCTCGTACATTATACACAATGTAAAGGCGTAATATAAGTATCCCTAGGCGATAACTTTTCGACTTTAAGCTGATTTAAGGTAAAGGTAATAAGATCGGGGGTATTCCGGCTATCTGGAAGTTTTAATGTATCGGCATTCGTCGTCGAGTTCGGTAAGTATTTCTTTATCCTATCCGGGCCAATAGTTATTATCTTCCTTAGCGCAGAAGTAAATTAGATAGTTGTCGTCGTAACATGCAGAAAAATGGAGTAAGTTATAGTTATGGACTGGTTTCGAATCCGGCGTACCTGGACGAACCGGTTCTTTGTTTTCGGGGGCTTTACTGGCTTCTGTTAAATCGTATATTACCGTATTAGGGCGCAACTGGCCATGTTCATCGTACATTCTGTACCGCTGCTTATCCAAATAGCAAGTACATCCTAGCCCTATAGCTATCCTGGAAGGTTTTTATCCGGAATGATATCTATAAGCTTTAATCGTTCGATTTTAACAAGTCGGGTAACGCTCGTACTTTAGGTCGTTATTCAATTCGTAATATATAATTGCAATCGTAAATTCTCGCTAGGAGGAAGTAAAACTGATTTCCTTTTTTTTCTCGCTGTCGCTATCTAATTCTTGTTCGGCTATCTTAACCTTTTTTTAAGGTTAGGGAATTTTTCCTTTCCTGAAGTCCCTTTTTGCTAAAAAGCGACATTCGCTTTTGTAATAACCTTTTTTGCCGCAATTAAAACATTTAACATTCGACTTATCCTTCTTGGGTTCCTTTAAAGCAATACTTGCTTCCTTTTAGGATTTGCCCTTAATTCTGTCCCTTTGGAACTTATTGCTTAAGTTTTGGTTATTTTTTTTTTTGTCCGATCTTTTTTTCTCCAAATACCTTTCAAAGGTACGTCGATCGGCAATAATGATCTTGTCAATGTAATCCTGGAAAGGGCCAGTTTTGGGTACTCGGTATATCTCATCTTTAACTTGTGATTTTAAGCCGTTATAAAAAAGATAAAACAGTACGCTTTTTGGGAAATTAAAGATTAACGCAAGGCGATTGAATTTAGTCGCATATTCGGCTACTAACTTTGTTTGCTGGAAAAGATGCAACTGTTCGACCGCATATTACTTTTTATCGGAGTTTTTAAATAAAGCTTATATCCTTTCCTTAAAATGTTTATAGTTACCGAAAATATAGTTAATTAGGTCGGAAAATTAATTAAGGTAATTTATAAGGTAATCGTTCATAATAGGTTCAAACTATAAAAGAACCTTTCCAGCAAGCAGCTGAAAAATAGCCAT
Organism: Monosporascus sp. mg162; assembly: GCA_004155945.1. NCBI lineage: Eukaryota > Fungi > Ascomycota > Sordariomycetes > Xylariales > Monosporascus > Monosporascus sp. mg162. Next base: position 74,075 of record QJNY01000075.1, read on the forward strand.
TACTTTTTGGTAATCCTCCGTTAAAGAATTCTTATAGAATTTAAGGTAAAGTCTAGCCTGGACCAAGAATCCTTCCACATCTATAGTTCCATCATAAGGTTTTGGAAGGGTTAGCTTATAGCCTTTAACTTCCGGCATTCCATGGTAACTGGGAAGGGGAACTATACCTTCGCGGGTCTGGTTTACTCCGAACAAGGGTAAAATCGAAAACCTTTCTTTAGTTCGCAACTATCGGGCAAACCTAGCATTTTCTTATCGTAATGCATAAAGTTCCGTTACTAAGATATCCAGTTTTTCGTCGACGGTAGGCTCTTTTTCTTTGCCTTTTTATTCTTTTAACTATCTTTCTTTTCCTTCCTTAACTTTTAAATCCTGGACTTTAATAGTTTCTTTTGCTGGAAAGAATTGTTGCTGGGGATAGGAAGAAAGTTTTCCTTAAGATCGGGTAAAAAGTGGTACCATGTTATCGATTAAGGAAAAGATTTCTTTAATAAATAGTAGATCGTTTAATTTGGTTATTAATCCTTTATTAACTAATAACGGTAATCGAATATGCTGTCTGTCTTTTGAATGTCGTTCTGTAATGTCGTCTTTACTGCGTTTAGGAAAGTTTATACCTAACTGGGCCTTGAATTATTCGTCGGCTATTAATTAAGAAGCTATTAAAATGTAACGAACCTATTATGCGTTTACCTAAAGGCATAAGCAGTATCCGAGATGGGGTCTTAATTTGTAAGTAACAATAATGCGAGGAATGATTTAGTGGTTTGTTCGTTAAAAAGGTTTGCGGATTTTTCCTTTAATCGGAAAACGGTACCTTTAATTAAAGGCTTAGATTAATAGCTAAAGAACGAAACTAAGTAAGTGCTATTTACATAAGGGTTTTAACTATTATATATTCTTTTGACAAAAATAAGTATGCCTGTAATCTTTTGGCTTTACTAAATTACTTAGGTCCTTTAATCTGGATAATCTGTTAAATTAGACAGATTACGTAATTACGTAACCTGTTAAGGATTTACTTATTATTGGAGCTTCCTCCAATACGAACAGTTAAATGGATCGTAATATCATTTTTTTCCTTTTAGGATCTTTGTCCCAAAGATAAAAATGTAAGTATTTCCTTATTTCCAATTAAAACTGTTTTTTTTAACTGCCAGCTTACTATAGCGAGTCGTATAAAAAAACAAGTACGTAAGGTACGTACGAACCAGCGTTAATCCCGCGATAGCCGTTTGGACTTTATCCGTACTTACGGTTTTAAGGTTTTGCCCTATTTTAATTGCTTGCTATTTGGAAAGGAACAATATTTTATAATAAAAGGTTCGTTAAACTGCTACCATTGCATTCGTCGCCAGCGTTATTGTAACGGAAACGTTGTTACTATATCTTCCTTGGAAAATATCGGGTCGGAACGTAATTGTTTTCAAAAGGAACGTCGTACTGCCGAAGACGAACTTATAAAGTTATAACGGAAATTTCAAAAAAAGATGTCGAAAAGGATAAACAAACTGCAACGGTTGCGCCGTTAAAAAGATATTTTAAGGAAAAAGGCGCTTAAAATATTAAAAGAAGGTTACAAACTAAACCAGTTGGAAAAAAAGGAAAGGATAGAAAAAAAGCAGTAACGCATAGAAGAAAAGCAAGCGCGGCTTACTTCGGAAATTAACGCCAACATAAAAACGTCTGTTTCCTTCGACTGAAGCGCCGAGGGCTTAAATTTGGGGGTTGGACCGTTATCGCCTGCGACCTTGGCCGCGTTGGAAACGGTCGGTTAGGATTTTGGCGGTGAAACGTCTCAACCAGGTCCTTCGCATTCGTTAGATGCTTAAAGGGCTTCCAAGTATTATCTTTAGGTAGGTAGTTTTTCCATTTAACTAAGTATTGGATTTTGTTATTAACCATTTTTAAGTTCAATATTTTTTCGACTTCGTATTCGTCGGTATTTTCCTCGATTTCCAAGTTTATCTCCAGCGGGACGTTACTAGGTGTTAGTTCTAGCAAGGAAATGTAAAAAACAGGATATATTTTCATTATCTTGGGTAGCGACAGTCGATAGTTAGTTTTGGAAATAACCTCGTTAATTTTGAACGGACCGAGTTTTTTAAAATCAAGTTTGTTACTGGGTTTCTTAGTTTTAATTTGTAAAATGTTCGAAGTTGCGTTTTGTTTTTGGCGTAGCAGGTAAACCTTATCTCCTTTTGATAAAATTAATCCCTTAATTCTCTTCTTATTATAATACTAAGCCATTCGTTATTGGAAAAACTACAGCTTAATCCTAAGGCAAGTCTGGATAATTTTGATTTTAAATACCATCGTTTTTGCTTTGGGAACTACTAAGGTAATTTTCGGAGTTTTACCAAATGGTTGCTTTGGTTATTGGGTTTCTGCGTTTCGTCCGTATACGGCTGTGTGGGGTGAAATGCCCATATCTTCGTTAACAGATATGTTATAAGTTATTTGTGCCAATAGGAATAACTTTACCCAGTTATCTTGCTGGTAATTAACATAACTCCTTAAATACTGTTCCAGTATTTGGTTTAATCGTTCTGTTTGTCCATCGGTTTAAGGGTAATATGCTGTAGAGAATTTAAGTTTAGCGCTAATTTGTTTAAAGAAGCTGGTGCCAAATTTGGAAGTAAATAGCTTGTTTCTGTTTGAAATAATTCTTTTTGGGATTCCATGTTTGTCGAGATAATGTTTTACGAATACGTAAGCTAATTATTCTGCTGTCGCGTTTCCTTTAAAGGGTAGGAAGTACCTATACTTGGTGAGTCTGTCGACGATTACCCATATTCCGTCGTACTAAACTCCGGTAACGGGGTTTTTAGACAGGGGTAAGCCGGTAATAAAGTCCTAAGCTATGGTGTTCCATGCTTTATCTGGAATTTCGGTAAGTTGCAGCAGTCCGTATGGTTTGTGGCGAACCGCTTTAGCCTTGTTGCAAACGTTGCAGTTTTTAACCACTTGTTCGACGGTTTTTCTGAGTTCTGGGAAGTCGTACTTTTCCTGGAGTCGCTTAATTGTTTTGAAAATCCCTTAATGTTCATATAGTAGGTTTTCGTAAAATTCTTTAATAAATTGTTTTTGTTGTTTTCGTAAGACGTAAATTTTTCCATGGTACAACAGTTAATCCTTGGATCGTCCTTTTAACTATTTAACTTTTTTTAATTCGTCTGAATCGTAGGAATTTCTGAACTGAACCAGAAGTTCGGAGGTAAGTTTTTTCAGTATTTTATACAACTGTAAGGTACCTTTCTTTGTAGGTTGTAACATTTGCATACGCCGTTTGGGGACCTTAATATCGTAATTTCCTTTTCGGTTTAAGATATCCGCCTGGATGTTTTCCTTACTTTTGATATAATGGATCTTAAAATTAAACTTAGACAGGAAAATTATCCAATTTTCATATCGTTTGTTAAGATTTTAAGTCGTCATAAAGTAAGTAAGGTTTTTGTGGTTAAAATAAATATCAAAAGGTTCCTTAGTTCCATTAAAGTAAGGTTTCTATTCCTTAAATGCCATAATGATTACCAATAACTCTTTGTCGTAAATAAGGTATCGTAACTTTACGTCCTTTAGAACTTTAGAATAATAAGTAACTAAATGCCATTTTTTATCGTCCTTTTATTGTTCTAGAATTGCTCCTAGGGCTTTATCTAATGCGTTAATCTTTAATCGTTTCTTTTTGTTATAGTTGGGCAACTTCATAATAAGGGCACTGGTAATCTAGTCCTTAAATGTTTACATTACTTCCTTAGCTTTTTTTGGAAACTTAAATTCTTTTCCAATATACTCTTTGGTAATAAAGTTCGTTAAAGGTTTAACGATTTTTCCGAAATCTTTAATTAAGCTGTGTACGTAACCCGTAAATCCCAAAAATTGACGGACGTCAGTAATAGTTACTTTATCGGGAATCGGCCAATTCTTAACTGCCTTTATTTTAAAATCCTGGATCTAAATCTGTCCTGGGGTAATAGTAAAGCCTAAAAAGTCTAGCTTCTGGGTATGCCATACGCTTTTTTCGGCATTAACCAACAGGTTTGCTTTCTCAAATACCTCTAATACTTAGGCGACATATTTCTTATATTCCTCCAAGGTCTTAAAATAAATAAGGATATCGTTTAAGTAAACGAATACGAACTTATCGAAAAACTTTCGTAAAATCGTCATCAACATATATTGGAAACTGGCAGGGGTATTGGTAAATCCCTGGGGCATCACCTTATATTCGTAAAATCCATAGATTGTTCTAAAGGCAGTTTTCCATTTTTCGCCCTTGGCCATTCGGACCAAGTAATAGCCGTCCGGTAGGTCCAACGCCGTAAACCATTTAGCTTTGCTAATATTTTCTTTCATAGTATCCATAAAAGTAAAAAGGTATTTATTCTTAACAGTGATATCGTTTAACTATCGGTAGTCGTAAACTTTTCGGTACATAAAGTCTCCATCCTTATTAATTCGGATCTTCCTATCTTTCATTTTTGGTACCATTATAACGGGGTATCCTACGGGAAATTCAGATTTTTAAATATATCCGCGCTTAAGGTCTCGTTATAAACTTTTCCATAAGGCCTTAGCCTTTTCTGGATTTATATGGTAAATCTAGTAAAATTTTGGATAATATCCTTCCTTGATAGGAATTCTGTAATCCTATTAATTATAGTTAGGTAATTTTTCCCGTATTCGTTTTTTGAACAGTTTTTTAAACCTTAAATACTTAGGGGGTACCTTAGCAGTTAGGTCCATTACTTTGGCTTCTCGGATTAAGTAACAGATTTCTCGGAACTTCTTTTCTGGGGGATTCTTTAATTGGTTCCAGGAAAGTTTCTAAGTTTTCCAGTTAATACGGGGGTTACTGGAATAAAGCTACGGTATTTTAAGGATAATATCGTATCCTGAAATGTCGGCGATGTCCAGAATGATTTTTTCTAAATATCCCTGAATTTATATTAAAAGTTCTTCCGTTTCCTTAAAAACTCGTTTATTTTTATACTTGGATAAGCTTCCGTCAACTGTAAGTAATTTGTATAATTTCAGCTTATACTTTTAAAAAATCCGATACTTTTCTGTAACTGATAGTAAAATAAAGTTTCCTTTTACTTTTAAGTCGATCATAACCTTAAATATTTTGTTACCGTACTGGAAAAGAATTTTAATTTAACTGCGTTGTTTAATCTTTGCCTTATATAAGATCTTATAGATTAAGGCTTTTCGATACCTTAATTTCGAAAGCCTACGTAGTTTTTTAATTTATTAGTTCTGTTAGCTAAAAGGCGTCTTTATTTTCGGGCTTTCTTAATTGCGTATTTGGAACACTTATCGTCCATACAAATAAACCACTTTCTTTTGCCAATCTGGCAAGCTGATCTTAAAACTTTCACTTCCGATATCTAAAGGGGTTTTGGTTTTGGGGGTAAGATTTCTAAGAGATCGGCTCCCATATCCAAGATCTCGTACATTATATACAGTGTAAGGGCGTAACATAAGCATCCCTAGGCGATAGCTTTTCGACTTTAAGCTAATTTAGGGTAAAGGTAGCAAAATCGGGGATATTCCGGCCATCTGGGAGTTTTAATACATCGGCATTCGTCGTCGAGTTCGGTAAATATCTCCTTATCCCATCCGGGCCAATAATTATTATCTTCCTTAGCGCGGAAATGGATTAGACAGTTATCGTCGTAACATGCAAAAAAATGGAATAGGTTATGGTTATAAACTGATTTCGAATCCGGCGTACCTAAACGAACCGGTTCTTTATTTTCGGAAACCTTACTAGTTTCTATTGGATCGTATATTACCGTATTAAAGCGTAACTGGCCATGTTTATCGTGCATTTTATACCGCTACTTATCTAAATGGCAAATGCATCCTAACCCTATAGCTATCTTAAAAGGTTCTTATCCGGGATAATATCTGCAGGCTTTGATCGTTCGATTTTAACAAGTCGGGCAACGCTCGTACTTTGGGTCGCTATTTAATTCGTAATATATAGTTGCAATCGTAAATTCTCGCTGGGAAAAAGTGGAACTAACTTCCTTCTTTTCCTTGCTGTCGCTGTTTAATTCTTGTTCGGCCATCCTAACCTTTTTCTGGGGTTAGGGAATCCCTCCCTTCCTGGAATCCCTTTTTGCTGGAAAGCGACATTCGCTTTTGTAATAACCTTTCTTACCGCAGTTAAAACATTTAACATTTGATTTATCCTTTTTGGGTTCCTTTAAAGCAATGCTTGCTTCTTTTTGGGATTTGCCCTTAGTTCTATCCCTTTGGAACTTGTTGCTTAAGCTTTAGTTATCTTTCTTTTTATCCGATCTTTTTTTCTTTAAGTACCTTTCAAAAATACGTCGATCGGCGATGATGGTTTTATCAATATAATCCTAAAAGGGGCCAATTTTAAGTACTCGGTACATCTTATCTTTAACTTATAATTTTAGGCCGTTATAAAAGGGATAAAACAATACGCTTTTTGGAAGATTAGAGATTAACGTAAGGCGATTAAACTTAGTTGCATACTCGGCTATTAACTTTGTTTGCTGGAAAAGATGCAACTATTCGACCGTATGTTGCTTTTTGTCGAAGTTTTCAAATAAAGCTCGCATTTTTTCCTTAAAGTGTTTATAGTTACCGAAGATATAGTTGGTTAGGTCGGAGGATTGGTTAAGGTAATTTATAAGGTAATCGTTTATAATAGGTTTAGATTATAAAAAAACCTTTCCAGCAAGCAGTTAAAAAATGGCCATCACCTTTTGGTAATTTTCCGTCAAAGAATTCTTATAGAATTTAAGGTAAAGTTTAGCCTGGACCAAGAATTTTTCTACATCTGTGGTTCCATCATAGGGTTTTGGAAGGGTTAGCTTATAGCCTTTGACTTCCGGCATTCCATGGTAACTAGAAAAGGGAATTATGCCTTTGCGGGTCTGGTTTGCTCCGAACAGGGGCAAGGTCGAAAACCTTTCCTTAGTTCGTAACTATCGGGCAAGCCTGGTATTTTCTTGTTGTAATGCATAAAGTTCCGTTGCTAAGATATCCAGTTTTTCGTCGACGGTAAGCTCTTTTTCTTTGCCCTTTTGTTCTTTTAATTATCTTTCCTTTCCTTTCTTAGCTTTTGGATCCTGGACTTCAATAATTTCTTTTGCTGGAAAAAATTGTTGCTAGGGATGGGAAGAAAGTCCTCTTTAAGATCGGGTAGAAGGTAATGCCATGTTATCGATTAAGGAAAAGATTTTTTTAATAAATAGTAAATCGTTTAATCTGGTTATTAATCCCTTATTGACTAATAACGGTGATCGAGTATGCTGTTTGTCTTTTGAATGTCGTTTTATGATGTCGTTTTTACTGTGTTCAGAAGAGCTTATGCCTAATTAGGCCTTGAATCATTCGTCGGCTATTGATTAAGGAGCTATCAAAATGTAACGAACCTATTATGCGTCCACCTGGAGGCATAAGCAGTATCCGAGATAAAGTTTTGATTTGCAGGTAATAATAGTACGAAAAATAATTTAGTAGTTTATTCGTTAAAAAGGTTTGCGGACTTTTCCCTTAATCGGAGAACGGTACTTCCAATTAAAGGTTTAGATTAATAGCTAAAAAACGAAACTAAGTAAGTGCTATTTATATAAGGGTTTTAATTATTATATATCCCTTTAATAAGAATGAATATGCCTGTAATCTCTTGGCTTTACCAGATCACCTAGGTTCTTTGATCTGGATAATCTGTTAGATCAGATAGATTACGTAGTCACGTAACCTGTCAAGGACCTACCCATTATTGGAGCTCCCTCCAATACGAACAGTTAAGTGGATCGTAACATAATAGAACTACGGACGTAAAAAAATTCCTGGTTTAGGCCAGATTTTACCTTAAGTTTTACGAAAATTTTTTAACGGAAGATTATCAAAAGGTAATGGCCATTTTTCAGCTGCTTACTGGAAAAGTTCTTTTATGGTCTAAACCTATTATAAACGATTACCTTGTAAACTACTTTAACCAGTTTTCCGACTTGATTAACTATGTTTTCGGCAACTATAAACACTTTAAGGAAAGAATACGAGCTTTGTTTGGAAACTCCGATAGAAAATAGTATACGGTCGAGCAGTTGTATTTCTTTTAGCAAATCAAGTTAGCAGCCGAATATGCGACTAAGTTTAATCGCTTCGTATTAATCTTTAATCTTCTAGAAAATGCATTATTTTATCCCTTTTACGACGGCCTAAAATTACAAATTAAAGATAAAATGTATAAAGTACCCAAGACAGGCCCCTTCCAGGATTACATTAACAAGATTATCATTGCCGATCGACGTACCTTCGAAAAATACTTGGAAAAAAAGAAATCCGATAAAAAGAAAAACAACCAAAGCTTAAGCAGCAAATCCTAAAAGGATAAAACTAAGGGCAGATCCCAAAAGGAAGTAGGTATTATTTCAAAAAAGCCCAGGAAAGACAAGTTAAATGTTAAATGTTTTAACTGTAGTAGGAAAGGTTACTATAAAAGCGAATGTCGCTTCCTAGCAAAGAAGAACTTTAAAAAAAAAGGGATTCCTTAACCCCAAAAAAAGGTTAGGATAATTAAACAAAAATCAAACAGTAAAAGCGAAAAAAAAAGGAAATTAGTGTAACGAACCTGTTATGCATCCACCTGGAGGCATGAGCAGTATCCGTAATGGGGTCTTGATTTGCAGGTAACAATAGTGCGAAAAATGATTTAGTAGTCTGTTCGTTAAAAAGGTTTGCGGATTTTTCCCTTAATCGGAAAACGGTACCTTTAATTAAAGGCTTAGATTGATAGCTAAAAAGCGAAATTAAGTAGGAGTTATCTATACGCGAAATTATTTATTATATATTTTTCTAATACCAAATAAATGTACCTATAATCTTTTGGCTTTATTAAATTACCTAGATCCTTTAATCTGGATAATTTGTTAAATTAGATAAATTACGAAGTTACGTAACCTGTTAAGGATTTACTTACTGTTAAAGCTTTTTTTAATACGAATAGTTAAGTAAATCGTAATATTATTCTTTTTCTTTTAGGATTTTTATTCCAAAGATAAAAATATAAGTATTCCTTTATTTTTAATTAAAATTATTTTTTTTGATTACTAGCTTACTATAACGGGTCGTGTAGAAAAATAAGTACGTAAGGTACGTACGAACTAGCGTTAATCCCGCGACAGCCGTTCGGACTTTATCCGTACTTACGGTTTTAAGGTTTTGCCTTATTCCAGTTATTTGTTATTTGGAAAGAAATAATGTTTTATAATAAAGGGTTCGTTAAACTATTATTATTGTATTCGTCGTTAGCGTTATTGTGACGGAAATGCTGTTGTTATATTTTTCTTGGAAAATATTAAGTCGGAGTATAATCGTTTTTAAAAGGAGCGTCGTACTGCCAAGGACGAACTTGTAAAGTTATAACGGAAATTTTAAGAAAAGATATCGAAAAGGATAAATAAGCTATAACGGTTGCGCCGTTAAGAAGATATTTTAAGGAAAAAGGCGTTCGAAATATTAAAAGAAAGTTACAAACTGGACCAGTTAAAAGAAAAAGAAAGGATGGAAGAAAAGCAGCAGCGCATTAAGGAAAAGTAAGCGCGGTTTATTTCGGAAATTAACGCCAATATAAAAGCGTTTGCTTTTTTCGATTGGAGCGCCGAAGGTTTGGATTTGGGGGTCGGACCGTTATCGTTTGCGACTTTAGCCGCGTTGGAATCGGTCGGTTAGGATTTTGGCGGTAAAACGTTTTAATTAAGTTTTTCGTATTCGTTAAGTGCTTAAGGGGCTTTTAAATGTTATTTTCGGGTGGGTAATTCTTTTATTTAATTAGGTATTGGATTTTATTATTAATTATTTTTGAATTTAGTATTTTTTCGATTTCGTATTCGTCGGTATTCTCCTCGATTTTTAAGTTTGTTTTTAGCGGAACGTTATTAGGTACTGGTTTTAGTAAGGAAATGTAAAAAATAAGGTATATTTTTATTATTTTGGGTAACGACAATCGATAGTTGGTTTTAGAAATAACCTTATTAATTTTGAACGGACCGAGTTTCTTAAAATCGAGCTTGTTATTGGGTTTTTTGGTTTTGATTTATAAAATATTCGAGGTTGCGTTTTGTTTTTGGCGTAATAGGTAAACTTTATTTTTTTTAATAAAATTGGTTTTTTAATTTTTTTCTTATTATAATATTAAGCTATCCGTGTCAGCTAGCAGGGGTTGCACTAGCATTCCATATACGGAATGGGTCCCTCTGATCGGAACATATAGGGTCCGTGGCTAGTTTCCATATAAACTGCAGTGAGCGATTTAGAGCATACAACACAACTGATGTCCCCTGTATCTGACAATTAAGAGTTTCATTCGCTCAATTTGCATCATTATCAATTGATCAGCTGTTGCTGAGACGATATAGGCTGTACATCAGTAGCAATTATCTATATACTCCAATAGCCACAATGGCAACCGCATCATCGACGTCCTCCGTTATCTACAAGGGACCCAAGGATTGGGATCGCTTTAAGGGCGAATTCCAATCTAGAGCGTACGCGTTTGATATTTGGGATTATATTGATCCTGATCAGAACAAACCATGGCCCGTTAGACCTACCAAACCCGATATAGCCTCCTATCCAAAGAGACGAATGCGTCCCCAGACGCGGATTACTACTTTATTTACATCCTTATCTTTATCCTTATCTTTTGGAGGATCCATCGAAGAGATCGATCTTACGGGCCATCCAACAAACACCTTAAAGATAACGACCGAAGGCAGATAAGCCTATACTCAGGACTTTACGACCTACACCTACGAAGACCGAAAGTACGAAAACTTTCGCAAGAGCGTTAACGACCTTACGAAATGGGTCCTGGAGTCAGTATCTCCAACGATCAAAAAGACAAGCCTTATTCCAGGAAAGAATTTGCGGAAATGGTACGCCAGCCTAACTGAATCAGGGAAGGTGTACGACAGCAGGCTTTTGATCAATACCTAACGAAAATATCGAAAAAGACTGAAGCAGGTTTCGAGATCAGGAAAGAAGCTAGACGAATGGATTGTAAAATGGTAGAAAGTTATGGCCTAGGGATAGCGATACGGTATCCTAAAAACGAAAACAGCGATCGTGTGGATTAACGACCTTTGCATGGCAGTAGTTCCTATTGCTGGGGCATAAACGATAACCTTCCAAAGGATAAAAAAGGCTAAGATCGAAAAAGGCACGATTAGTTACCAGGAAGTAACTGCTGACTTTCTGGATTATTGGGTTATGACTTAGGTATCGTCTATATCACGAAATATCAAGGCAGCGTTTCCGACTTTCCATAGGGCTCCTATAGACTCCTTTGATTAGGACGATCCTGATTAGGAAGAGACCAAGGATATTAACAATCAGCTACGGGGCAGTACCTTTGGAAAAGGGGCGAAACGAGGCAGTCGTGGAGGTTCCCGAGGGGGCCGAAATAGCAGCAGCAACAAGCGGAAACGAGAGGAGTCCGATGCACAAGGGATTCGATGCAGGGCATGTTTAAGCTCCCTGCATAAATTACCGCAATGCTATTATGCATTTCCCAATAAGGCTCCAGCAGACTTTAAGCCTGGACAGACAGTTACAGGCTTTGTCCAGGACCGAATTGCTTCCGATCAGTTCCTGAAGGAAGAGATTGACCGTTTATCAAAAGTTATGGAGAGGACTAATGCCTAAGATACCGAGTGACTCTTAAAGGGAGTAAGGCGAGTCCTAGCGTGCTTTCTGATTACTGATTAACGCAGTGCGATAAGCGTCGCGCCTTATCCCTTAAGGAATTCAGCGATTTTGGACTTAGGGTCTACGATACATATCTTTAACCTTATTAGCAGGTTCCTTAATTTCAGACCGACCATATAAGGCGACGGGGTGTACGTAGGTAACAGCTTTGTCCCGATTAGAGGATACGGAGAAGTGGACGTATTACTCCAGAGCCTTAAGGGCCCCAGAGCGTTGCGTTTGCATGACGTGGCCTACTGCGAGAATTTCGCATGCAACCTGGTTTCTCTCCGGCAGCTCCGAAAGAAGGGGTACTGGTGGGATAACCGAAGAACCAATAACTTTATTCGAGATAAGTATGATCAGGTGGTTGCTACGCTAATAAATAAGTTTGATCAGTTTGTCATCGAAGATATCAGCGCAACGGCTACTTATGGAGCCCTAGCAACTTACAGACGAAACGTTAACTCATATACAACGAGACCACCACGAATCGGTGACGGTACGATTTGGCATTTAAGATTAGAACACCCAGGACCCGAAGTGATCGCACAGTTGCAGTCCTATATAAGGGGGGTCCGCCTGAAAAGTCCTACAACAGTCGAATGCCAAGCATGTGGCAAGGCGAAGGCCAAAAGGCTAATACGCCGCGAGCCGAGGGAGGGAGCTTCCCGATTAGGACAGCGAATCGCCATCGACTTCACAGATTTCGAAGAAGACCTTGAAGGATATAGATACGTTATGTTCGCCACCGACAGATACTCAGGTTTTATCTGGGACATCTACCTCAAGAATCGAGAGCAAGATACACTGATTACAGCGTTCCGATACCTCTTAAGGGTTCTGAAGAACCAGGACAAGGTTTCCCCATAGGTGATCGAATGCGATAACGAAATCTTAAAAAATCATCAACTTCGAGATATATTTCAGTCGCCTTCTTTCAGTATTAGACTTAAGCCTTCAGTACCGCATACCCAGGCCTAGAACGGGGGTGCAGAACGCTTAGGGGGTGTAATTAAAAAGAAAGCGACTGCGATGCGAAATGGCGCTAAGTTACTTTCGTTTCTGATCGTATACATCTTTAAGGCGGCAGTGTACCTGTATAACCGTACCCTCAAATACGCACTCTTTTGGCAAAGCCTATACGAGGTATACTACATTTACCTGGCGTATAGGGACGGCGTTACAGTACTTGATCGGAAGCCTTAGCAGGCTTACCTGCGAATATATGGCTGTATGGCCTATGCTATGACAGCGGCCGCCATAAAGAAAAAACAGAGACTCCAGAAGCTGAATCTTAAAGCATAAATTGGGTTTCTTGTCGGTTACCGATCCACGAATATCTACGAGATCTGGAACCCATTAATTAACAAGGTTATCGCCATTCGAGACGTACTGTTTAACGAGAAGGCTACCTTTTTAGGTAATATCAGAGACTTAAAAGACGACCTTTTGTACGTTACAGAAAAAGAGCTATAAAAGCTACTGCGACAGGTAGACCTACTTGATCCGGCCCATGGCCACCCAAACATACATATCCAGGGGGAAGATAAAGACCTAAGCGGAACAATTCAGCTACCGGCTGGACAGGAGGGATGGTTCCAAAGTGGCATAAGCGCTAAAAACGTACGGATTGGGGAAGAACAAGCCTGTTCGCATGGGACTAATTACCCTTATACGACCGCTATGTTCGAACCATTTCCGTCCCCTGGACCATTACCGCCGCCAGCGTCTGCTTTGATAACTGCTACGATCATTGCGCCGGCGGAAAAAATAAAGACGACCTTAGGCTCCTATTACGCTGTTTAACCCAGAGTAACGGTAAAAGACGAAGGCGTCCTACGGGTTGTAAACGTAAACTTCCCGTATGTTTCGTGCTACAGGGGTATTATTCGAGGTAATTATAGAGTATAGGAAGCCGCATTTAATGCTAAACGTTTAGCCCTTTTTGCAGGTACGCACGATAACCGGCCGGTAAGCTGCGGAAGCTTAGGGAAAATAATTACCCGAGGTACGCGTTACCCTAATCGGAAAGGTTTCGATACCTTTTTATACAACAGGACACTTAGGTCCAAAGACCGGGTGCATAGGCGTAACTTACCGCCACCGCCGCGAAGCCATAAAAAACTAAGTATATACCCATTAGGGGAGTTATTTCGTAAAGCCGAAAAAGCCTACTTACAAAGCTACAAGGAGATACAATTTTGGGAGGTCGTTGATCAGTTATCTGCTAAAGGGAAACAGGTCCTAGGGTGTATATGGATATATGTTTACAAGTTCGATAAGCATGGCTGGTTGCAAAAATGTAAAGCACGTTTCGTCGTACGGGGCGATTAATAGCTGAAGAACGCTTATGGCAATACATACGCATCCACTTTAGCTGGAAGGTCGTTTAGAACCTTGATTGCTATCGCGGCTAGATTCGACCTAAAGCTTAAGCAGTACGACGCGGTAAACGCTTTCGTCAACGCCAATTTACCCTATGAAGTGTATATGAAAACACCCCCAGGATACCCGCATCGTGGCAAGATTTTCTTGATTAGGAAGGCATTATATGGATTAAGGGAATTACCTTTGCTTTGGCAGAAGGAATTTATTGGGACGCTTAAGAATTTGGGACTTAGCCCCGTTCCTTATGAACCCTGTTGTTTTATTCGTTAGGGGGTGCTTATTTTCTTCTTTGTGGATGATATCGTTACGGCGTACCGTAAGAAAGATCAAGACCTCGTCGATCAGGTGATCCAGCAGATACAGGAACGGTACACCTTTATAGGGGGTGAGGAGTTGCAGTGGTTCCTCGGCATCGAAGTGATTAGAGATAGAGCTGAAAGAAAAATCTGGCTTTCCCAATCCGACTTCATAGATAAGCTGGCTAACCTAGTCCCAAGAGAAAGTTTGAATAACCTTCCAGATACGCCAATGACGGGCGTCGAGCTATTGCCGAATCCTGATCTGGCCTATCCAGGGTCTGTTAACAGATACCAGAAGAAGATCGGTTCCATCCTGTACGTGGCAGTTAATACGCGACCTGATATAGCTTTTGCGGTGTTCCGACTTGCCCGATTCAACCTGAACCCTAGCGACGCATATTACAAAGCAGCTAATCGAGTTATATTATACCTGATCGGGACCAAAATATTAGCGTTGCAGTTCGGGGGTGAGGATTCGTTGGATACCTGGAGCGACGCTTCCTTCGCGGATAATTCGATCGATCGAAAGAGCTCCCAAGTTTACGTAATGAGGCTATTTGGAGGAGTAATAGGATGGCGGGCGAACAAGCAAGATATAGTGACTACTTTTACAATAGAAGCGGAGTTGTTGTCCCTTGCGCAGGCTGCAAAAGAAGCCTTGTTTAGCTTTCGACTAATTAAAGAATTGGGAGTTACCCTGGATGCTGGACCGTTGAATATGTGGTGCGACAATCAACAGATTATACGGCTTATCAACGCCGACGTCGCCCTACTACAGACGAAGCTGCGGCATGTGGATATATATAACCACTGGCTTCGAGAAGCCGTAGAGAGGGACATGATTAGAGTGGATTATACACCTACGGGCGATATGCTGGCTGATGGGCTAACAAAGGCCCTGATACGCGAACCCTTTAGGCATTTCAGAGAGCAGCTAGGACTGGTGGATATTACAGAAGCCATCGATCGGCGGAGGAACAACCTGCGAGTGATTTCAGAGGAGGAATTGGCTGATTAGGAGGATTTTATCGCCGGAGGAGAGGTGGAAGGGAAAGCTGTGGCTTTAGGAAGTGATGATAAGTGCTGATCAACGCTGTAACTGCGTCAAGGCGTTGAAGGGGTGTGTCAGCTAGCAGGGGTTGCACTAGCATTCCATATACGGAATGGGTCCCTCTGATCGGAACATATAGGGTCCGTGGCTAATCTCCATATAAACTGCAGTGAGCGATTTAGAGCACCTGCAACTAGTCATCTAATACAACACAACTGATGTCCCCTGTATCTGACAATCCGTTATTAAAAAAATTACAGCTTAATTTTAAAGCGAATTTGGATAATTTTAATTTTAATTATTATCGTTTCCGTTTTGGATATTATTAAAGTAATTTTTGGAGTTTTATTAAGTAATTGCTTTGGTCGTTAAGTTTTTGCGTTTTATTTATATACGGCTATATAAAGCGAAACGTTTATATTTTCGTTAATGGATATATTATAGGTTATTTATGTTAACGGGAATAATTTTACCCAGTTATTTTGTTGGTAATTAACATAGCTTTTTAAGTATTGCTTTAAGGTTTGGTTTAACCGTTTTATTTATTTATCGGTTTAAGGGTAATATGTTATGGAAAATTTGAATTTGGCGTTAATTTGTTTGAAAAAGTTGGTACCAAATTTGGAAGTAAACAGTTTGTTTTTATTTGAAATAATTTTTTTTGGGATTTTATGTTTATCGAGATAATGTTTTACGAATGCGTAGGTTAATTGTTTTGCCGTCGTATTTCCTTTAAAGGGTAGGAAGTATTTATATTTGGTGAGTCTGTCGACAATTACCTATATTCCGTCGTACTGGATTCCGGTAACGAGGTCCTTAAATAGGGGTAAGCCGGTAATAAAGTTTTAAGTTATGGTGTTTTACGTTTTGTCTGGAATTTTAGTAAGTTGTAGCAGTTTATATGGTTTGTGGCAAGTTGCTTTAGCCTTGTTACAAACGTTATAGTTTTTAACCATTTGTTCGACGGTTTTTTTAAGTTTTGGAAAGTTGTATTTTTTTTAAAATCGCTTGGTTATTTTAAAGATTTCTTAATATTTATATAGTAAGTTTTCGTGGAATTTTTTAACAAACTGTTTTTGTTATTCCCGTAAGATATAAACCTTTTTATGGTATAACAGTTAATCCTTAAATCGTTTTTTTAATTGTTTAACTTTTTTTTGTTCGTTAAAATTGTAGAAGTTTTTGAATTGGGTTAAAAGTTTGAAAGTAAGTTTTTTTAGTATTTTATATAACTGTAAAGTGCCTTTTTTTATAGGTTATAATATTTGTATACGTCGTTTAGGGACTTTAATATCGTAATTTCCTTTTCGGTTTAGGATATCCGTTTGGATGTTCTTTTTGCTTTTAATATAGTAAATCTTGAAATTAAATTTAAACAGGAAAATTATCCAATTTTTATGTCGTTTGTTAAGGTTTTAAGTCGTTATAAAGTAAGTAAGATTTTTGTGGTTAAAATAAACGTTAAAAAATTCTTTGGTTCCATTAAGGTAAGGTTTCCATTTTTTAAGGGTTATAATGATTGCCAATAACTTTTTGTCGTAGATAGGGTATCGTAATTCTGCGTTTTTTAAAGCTTTGGAATAATAGGTAACTGAATGTTATTTTCCGTTATTTTCCTATTGTTTTAGGATTGCTTTTAAGGTTTTATCTGATACGTTAGTTTTTAATCGTTTTTTTTTGTTGTGGTTGGGTAGTTTTATGATAAGGGTGTTGGTAATTTAGTTTTTAAGTGTTTGTATTGCTTTTTTAGCTTTTTTTAGGAATTCGAATTTTTTTCCAGTATATTCCTTAATGGTAAGGTTTGTTAAAGGTTTAGCGATTTTTCCGAAATCTTTAATTAAGTTACGTACGTAACCCGTAAATCCTAAAAATTAACGGATATCGGTGACGGTCGCTTTATCGGGGATCGGCCAATTTTTAACTGCCTTTATTTTAGAGTCCTGGATTTGAATTTGTCCTGGGGTGATGGTGAAGCTTAAAAAGTTTAGCTTTTGGATATGCTATACGCTTTTTTCGGCATTAACTAGCAGGTTTGCTTTTTCGAGTGCTTTTAGCATTTGGGCGATATGTTTTTTATGCTTTTTTAAGGTTTTAAAGTAAATAAAAATGTCGTTTAAGTAAATAAATATAAACTTGTCGAAAAATTTTCGTAAAAAAGTTATTAATATATGTTAGAAATTAACGGGAATATTAGTAAATCTTTAAAGTATTACCTTATATTCGTAAAGTTTATAAATTGTTTTAAAGGTAGTTTTTTATTTTTCTTTTTTGGTTATTCGGATTAAGTAATAGCTATCCGGTAAGTTTAACGCCGTAAATTATTTAGCTTTATTAATGTTTTTTTTTATGGTATCTATAAGGATAAAAAGGTATTTATTTTTGATAGTAATATCGTTTAACTGTCGGTAGTCGTAAACTTTTCGGTATATAGGGTTTTTATTTTTATCGATCCGGATTTTCCCATCCTTTATTTTTGGTACCATTATAACGGGATATTTTGCGGGAAATTTAAATTCCTGAATATATCCGCATTTAAGGTTTCGTTATAAGCTTTTTTATAAAGCTTTGGTTTTTTTAAGGTTTATGTAGTAAATTTAGTAAAGTTTTGGATAATGTTTTTCTTTAATAGGAATTCTGTAATTTTATTAATTATGGTCGGGTAATTTCTTTCGTATTCGTTTTTTAAATAATTTTTTAAACCTTTGGTACTTAAGGGGTATTTTAGTAGTTAAATCCATTATTTTGGCTTTTCGGATTAAATAGCAGATTTCTTGGGATTTTTCCTTTAAAGAAATTGTAAGGTAGTTTTAAAAAAGTTTTTGGGTTTTTCAGTTAATATAAGGGTTGTTAGAACGGAGTTACGGCATTTTAAGGATAATGTCGTATCTTGAAATGTCGGCTACGTCCAGCTTAATTTTTTCTGAATGTTTTTAAATTTACACTGGAAGTTTTTCCGTTTTTTTAAAAATTCGTCCATTTTTATACTTGGATAAACTTCCATCGACCGTAAGTAATTTGTACGACTTTAATTTATACTTTTAAAGGATTTAATATTTTTCTGTAACTAATAATAAAATAAAGTTTCCTTTTGTTTTTAAGTCGATTATAATTTTAAACGTTTTGTTTTTATATTAAAGAGAAATTTTAATTTAATTATATTATTTAATCCTTGCTTCGTATAAGGTTTTATAAGTTAAAGTTTTTCGATATCTTAATTTCGAAGGCTTACGTAATTTTTTAATTTGTTAGTTTTATTAACTAAAAGGCGTTTTTATTTCCGGGCCTTTTTAACTACGTATTTAAAATATTTATCGTTCATGTAAGTAAATTACTTTTTTTTGTTAATTTGGTAAATTGATTTTGAAACTTTTACTTCCGATGTTTAAAGGGGTTTTAGTTTTGGGGGTAAGATTTTTAAAGGGTCGGTTTTTATATCCAAGATTTCGTGCACTATGCATAATGTAAAGGTATAACATAAGTATCCTTAGGCAATAACTTTTCGGCTTTGGGCTGATTCGGGGTAAAGGTAATAAGATCGGGGGTATTCCGGCTATTTGGGAATTTCGATATATTTGTATTCGTCGTCGGGTTCAGTAAGTATTTCCTTATCTTATCCGGGTTAATAATTATTATCTTTTTTGGCGCGAAGGTAGGTTAAATAATTATCGTTATAACATGCGGAAAAATAAAGTATATCATAATCGTAAATTGGTTTTAAATCCGTAGTACCTAGGTAAGTCGATTTTTTGACTTTAGGAGCTTTACTGGGCTTTAAAGATATTAAATCGTATATTACTGTATTAAGGCGTAATTGGCCATATTTATCGTGCATTTTGTATTGCCGTTTATTTAAATAATAAATATATCCTAGCCCTATAACTATTTTAAAGGTTTTTTATCCGGGATAATATTTGCAAGCTTTAATCGTTCGATTTTAACAAGTCGGATAACGTTTATATTTTAGGTCGTTATTTTGTTCGTAATATATCGTTGCAATAATAAATTTTCGCTAAAAGGAAATGGAATTAACTTCCTTTTTTTTTTCGCTTTTGTTATTTAATTCTTGTTTGGTTATTTTAACTTTTTTCTAAGGTTAAGGAATCCCTTTTTTCCTGGAATCCCTTTTTGCTAAAAAGCGATATTTGCTTTTGTAATAGCCTTTTTTGCTATAGTTAAAATATTTAACATTCGATTTATTTTTCTTGGATTTTTTTAAAGTAGTACTTGTTTTTTTTTGGAATTTATCCTTAGTTTTATCTTTTTAAAATTTGCTACTTAAGTTTTAATTATTTCTTTTTTTGTTAAATCTTTTCTTTTTTAGGTATCTCTTAAAAGTACGTCGATCGGTAATAATGGTTTTATTAATATAATTTTGGAAAGGGCCTGTTTTGGGTATTCTATATATCTTATCCTTAACTTATAACTTTAAGCTGTCGTAAAAGGGATAAAATAATACGTTTTCTAAAAGGTTAGAAATTAATGCAAAACGATTAAATTTAATTGCATATTCGGCTACCGACTTAGTTTGCTGGAAAAGATGCAATTGTTCGACCGTATGTTGTTTTTTATCGGAATTTCCAAATAAGGTTCGCATTTTTTCTTTAAAATGTTTATAATTGCCGAAAACATAATTAATTAGGTCGAAAAATTAATTAGGGTAATTTACAAGGTAATT
Source organism: Monosporascus sp. mg162 (assembly GCA_004155945.1). Taxonomy (NCBI): domain Eukaryota; kingdom Fungi; phylum Ascomycota; class Sordariomycetes; order Xylariales; genus Monosporascus; species Monosporascus sp. mg162. Next base: position 94,230 of record QJNY01000075.1, read on the forward strand.
ATTTATAATGGGTTTAAATTATAAAAGAACTTTTTTAGTAAATAGCTAAAAAATGATTATTACTTTTTGGTAATCTTTTATTAAAGAATTTTCGTAAAACTTAAGATAAAGTTTAGCTTAAACCAGGAATTTTTTTACGTTTGTGGTTTTATCGTAGGGCTTTAAAGGGGTTGGCTTATAACCTTTAACTTCCGGCATTTCATGGTAACTGGAAAAAGGAACTGTACTTTCGCAGGTCCGGTTTGTATTAAATAAGGGAAATGTCGAAGTTTTTTCTTTAATTCGTAACTAACGGGTAAGTTTGGCATTTTTTTATTATAACGCATAAAGTTCCGTTGCTAAGATATCCAGTTTTTCGTTAACGGTAAGCTTTTTTTTTTTACCTTTTTGTTCTTTTGGCTATTTTTCCTTTTCTTTTTTAACTTTTGGATCCTGGATTTTAATAATTTCCTTTGCTGAAAGGAATTGTTGTTAAGGCTGAAAGGAAAAAGGTTTTCTTTAAAATCGGGTAAAAGGGGGTATTATATTATTAATTAAGGAGAAAATTTCTTTAATATGTAGTAAATTATTTAATTTGGTTATTAATCTTTTATTAATTAATAACGGTAATCGAATATGCTGTTTATTTTTTAAACGTCGTTTTGTAATATCGTTTTTATTGCGTTTAAGAAAGCTTATATTTAATTAAGCCTTAAATTATTCGTCGGCTATTAATTAAGGAATTATCAAAATATAACGAATTTGTTATGTATTTACCTGGAGGTATAAGCAGTATCCGTAATAAGGTTTTGATTTGCAGGTAATAATAATGCGAAAAATAATTTAGTAATCTGTTCGTTAAAAAAGTTTACGGACTTTTTTCTTAATCGGAAAACGGTGCCTTTAATTAAAGGTTTAGATTGATAGCTAAAGAGCGAAATTAAGTAAAAGCTATCTATACGCGAAACCATTTATTATATACTTCTTTGATACCAAATGAATGTGCCTGTGATTTCTTGGCTTTACCAGATCACCTAGATCCTCTGATTTGGATGATTTGTTAGATTAGACAGATTACGAAGTCACGTAACCTGTTAAGGATCCACCCACTGTTGGAGCTCCCTCTAATACGAACAGTCAAGTGGATCGTAACAATTAGTTCCATTTCCTCTTAGCGAGAATTTACCATTACAACTATACACTACGAACAGAATAGCGACCCAAAGTACGAACGTTACCAGATTTGTCAGAATTAAACAATCAAAGCCTATAGATATTATCCCGGACAAGAAACCTCCAGAATAGCTATAGGGTTAGGATGCGTTTATTATTTAGATGAGCAAAGGTATAAAATGCACGATAAATACGGCTAGTTACGCCTTAATACAGTAATATACGACCTAATATCTTTAAAGCCCGGCGAGGCTCCTGGAGTTAAAGAATCGATTTACCTAGTTCAAAACTACGATATGCTTTATTTCTTTACATGTTACGACGACAACTATTTAACTTACTTTCGCGCTAAGGAAGATAATAACTATTGGCCCGGATGGGATAAAGAGATACTTACTAAACCCGACGATGAATGCAGATGTATCGAAACTTCCAGATGGCCGGAATACTTCCGATCTTGCTACCTTTACCCCGAATCAGCCCAAAGCCGAAAAGTTATTGCCCAAGGATGCCTATGTTACGCCCTTATACTTTGCATGATGTACGAGATCTTGGATATGGAAGCCGACCCTTTAAAGATCTTACCCTTAAAACTAGAACCCTTTTAAGTATCGGAAGTAAAAGTTTCAAGATTAGTTTGCCAGATTGGCAAAAGAAAGTGGTTTACTTGCATAAACGATAAATGTTCCAAATATGCAGTTAAGAAGGCCCGAAAATGGAGACGTTTTTTAGCTAACAAAACCAACAAATTAAAAAATTACGTAAGCCTTCGAAATTAAGGCATCGAGAAGCCTTAACTTATAAGACCTTAAATAAGGCAAAGATTGGATAGCGCAATTAGATTAAGATTCTTTTTTAATACGAAGATAAAATATTTAAAGCTATAATCGATTTAGGAGCAAAAGGAAACTTTATTTTACTATTAATTGCAGAAAAATATCGGATCTTTTGGAAGTATAAGTTGAAGTCGTACAAATTACTTACAGTCGATAGAAGCTTATCCAAATATAAAAATGGACGAGTTTTTAGGGAAACGGAAAAACTTCCAGTACAAATTTAGGGATACTTAGAAAAAGTTAAGCTAGACGTAGCCGACATTTCAAAACATAACATCATCCTTAGAATGCCGTGGCTCCGTTTTAACAACCCTTATATCGACTGGAAAACCCAGAAACTTTCTTAGGACCATCTTATAGTTTCTTCAAAGGAAGAGTTCCGAGAAATCTGCTATCTGATCCGAAAAGCCAAAGCAGTAAACCTAACTGCTAAGGTACCTCCGGAGTACCAAAAGTTCAAAAGATTATTCAAAAAACGAATACGAAAAGAATTATCCGACCATAATTAATGGGATTACAGGATTCCTATCAAAAAGGAACACCATTTAAAATTCCATCAGATTTACCATATAAACCCTAAAAAAGCCAAGGCTTTGTAGAAAAGCCTATAACGAAACCTTAAACGCGGATATATTTAAAAGTTTAAGTTTCCTGCAGGATATTCCGTTATAATGGTATTAAAAATGAAAGATGGGAAAATCCGTATTAATAAAGATGGAGATTTTATATATCGAAAAGTTTACGACTACCGATAGTTAAACGATATCATTATTAAGAATAGATATCCTTTTACTTTTATAAATACTATAAAAGAAAATATCAGCAAAACTAAATGGTTTACGGCGTTAAACCTACCGGATGGTTACTATTTGGTCCGAATAGCTAAGGGCGAAAAATGGAAAACTGCTTTCAAAATAATTTATGGACTTTATGAATATAAGGTAATACCTTAAAAACTTATTAATACCCCCGCCAGTTTCCAACATATATTAATAACGATTTTACGAAAGTTTTTTAATAAGTTCGTGTTCGTTTACTTGGATAATATCTTTATTTATTCCGAAACCTTGGAAAAACATAAGAAACATATCGCCTAAATGCTGGAAACGTTCGAAAAAGTAAATTTATTGGTTAATGCTGAAAAAAACGTATGGTACATTTAAAAACTAAACTTTTTAGGTTTCATTATTACCCCAGGATAAATCCAAATCCAGGACTCCAAAATAAAGGTAGTTAAAAGTTGGCCGATTCCCGATAAAGCAACCGTTACCGACGTCCGTCAATTCTTAAAATTTACAGGTTATGTACGTAGCTTAATTAAAGATTTCGGAAAAATCGTTAAACCTTTAACGAACCTTATTACCAAAAAATATACTAAAAAAGAATTTGAATTCTTAAGGGAAGCTAAAAAGGTAATGCAAATACTTAAAGACCAAATTATTAACGCCTTTATTATAAAATTGCTTAATTATAACAAAAAGAAACGACTAAAAACTAACGCATTAGATGGAACCTTAAAAACAGTTCTAAAACAACAAAAAAGTAATAAAAAATGGCATCCGGTTGCTTATTACTCCAAAGCCTTGAAAGATGCGGAATTACGATACCCTATCTACGACAAAGAATTATTAGCAATTATTAAGGCATTTAAAAAGTGGGAACCTTATTTTAATAGAACTAAGGAACCTTTTAACGTTTACTTTAATTACAAAAATTTCACTTACTTTATAACGACCTAGGACTTTAATAAACGATACGAAAATTAAATAATTTTCTTATTCAAGTTTAATTTTAAAATCTATTATATTAAAGGTAAGGAAAATATTTAGGCGGATATCTTAAGCCGAAAAGGAAATTATAATATCAAAGTTCCTAAACGACGTATGTAAATGTTACAACTTACAGAAGAAAGTACCTTACAGCTGTATAAAATATTAAAAGAACTTATTTCCGAATTCTTAGCTTAATTTAAAAGCTTTTATAATTTTAACGAGCAGAAAAAAGTTAAATAATTAAAAAAACGATTTAAGGATTAATTACTGTACCATAAAAAGATTTATATCTTACGGGAAAAACAAAAATAGTTTGTTAAAAAATTTTACGAAAACCTATTACATAAACATTAAGGAATTTTTAAAACGACCAAACGACTTTAGGAAAAGTACGACTTTTTAAAACTTAGAAGAACCGTCGAATAAGTAATTAAAGACTGCAACATTTGCAACAAGGCTAAAGCAGTTTGCTACAAATTATACGGACTGCTGCAACCTACCGAAATTCTAAACAAAACATGGAACACTATAACTTGGAACTTTATCACCGGCTTACCCTTATCCAAAAATCCCGTTACCGAAGTCCAGTACGACGGAATATAAGTAATCGTCGACAGACTCACCAAGTATAAATACTTCCTACCCTTTAAAGGAAATACGATAACAAAACAGTTAACCTACGTATTCGTAAAATATTATCTTAACAAATATGAAATCCTAAAAAGGATCATTTTAAATAAAAACAAGTTATTTACTTCCAAATTTGGCATTAACTTTTTTAAATAAATTAGCGCCAAATTTAAGTTTTCCATAACGTACTACCCTTAAACCGATAAACAAATAAAACGACTAAACCAAACCTTAAAGCAATACCTAAAAAATTATGTTAACTATCAGCAAAATAACTAGGTAAAATTGTTCCTATTAATATAAATAGCCTATAATATATTCATTAACGAAGATATAGGCATTTTTCTTTATATAGCCGTATATAAACAAAATGCAAAAACTTAACGACTAAAGCAACCATTCGGTAAAGCCCCAAAAATTACCTTAATAACTCCCAAAGCAGAAATAATAATGTTTAAAATCAAAACTATCCAAGCTCGCTTTAAAATTAAGCTACAGTTTCTTTAATAACGTATAACTTAATACTATAACAAGAAAAGAATTAAAGGACCAATTTTATCAAAAGGAAATAAGGTTTACCTGCTACGCCAAAAACAAAACGCAACTTTAAACATTTTACAAATCAAAACCAAAAAACCTAATAACAAACTTAATTTTAAAAAACTCGGTTTATTTAAAGTTAACGAAGTTATTTCTAGGATCAACTATCGATTGTCGTTACCCAAGATAATAAAGATACATCCTGTTTTTTACATTTCCCTACTAAAACCAATACCCAGTAACGCCCCGTTAAAGACAAACTTGGAAATCGAGGAAAATACCGACGAGTACGAAGTCGAAAGAATACTGGACTTAAAAATAGTTAAAGATAAAATCCAGTACCTAGTTAAATAAAAGGACTACCTACCCGAAGATAACACTTAGGAGCCTTTTAGGCACTTAACGAATGCGAAGGACCTGGTTAAGACGTTTCACCGTTAAAACCCTGACCGACCGACTCCAGGGCAGCCAAGGTTACAGGCGACAACGGTCCAACCCCCAGATCCAAACCTTCGGCGCTTTAGTCGAAAAAAGCAGACGCCTCCATGTTGGCGTTGATTTCAGAAACAAGCTGTACTTGCTTTTCCTTTATGCGATACTGCTCTTCTTCCATTTTCTCCTTTTCTTCCAACTAGTCCAGTATATAACCTTCCTTCAATATTTCAAGCGCTTTTTTCTTCAAGATATCTTCTTAACGGCGTAACCGCTGCAGCTTATTTATCCTTTTCGATATCTCTTCTTGAAACTTCCGCTGCAACTTTACGAATTTATCCTTAACGACGCAACGTTTTTCCTGGAAACGGTCGCGTTCCGACCCGATGTTTTCTAAAGAAGATATGGCAACAGCGTTTTCGTTATAGTAACGCTGGCGACAAGTACAATGGTAACAGTTTAACGAACCCTTTATTATATAACACTATTCCTTTCCAAATAATAAATAACTGGAACAGGGCAAAACCTTAAAACCGTAGGTACGAATAAAATCCGAGCGACTGTCGCAAGATTAACGCTGGTTCGTACGTACCTTACGCACTTGTTTTTCTATACGACCCGCCATGGTAAGCTGGCAGTTTAAAAGAACGGTTTCAATTGGAAATAGGGGGATACTTACATTTTTATCTTTAAGATAAAAATCTTGAAAGGAGGAAAATAATGTTACGATCCACTTGGCGGTTCGTATTGGAGGAAATTTCCTCAATAGGTGGACCTTTGTCAAATTACGTAACTACGTAATTTGCTTGATTTGCTAAATCAACCAGATTAGAAATTGCGTGATTTGCTGAAGCCAAGAAATTACAAATACATTTACTTTATAGGATAGATATATAATGGATAAATCCTTATATAAATAGCACTTACTTAGTTTCGCTCTTTAGCTATCAATTTAAGCCTTTAGTTAGAGGCCCCGTTTTCCGATTGAAGGAAGAGTCCGCAAACCTCTTTAACGAACAGACTATTGAATCATTTTTCGCACTATTGTTACCTGCAAATCAAGACCCCATTTCGGATACTGCTCATACCTCCAGGTGGATGTATGACAGGTTCGTTACACTAAAGTTAATCGTAAACTTTTAACCCCTAAAAATATTCCTAATCCGGAAAGTAAAATCCAGGAAAACGCTTAAAAAAACGAAAATTAATTACTTACTAAATCTTTCTAACTACTTATTAGGAAAATTAAGCCCGTAAAGTTTTCGTAAGCTAATAGCAAAAATAAAGGTACAAAAAAAGCCTTCCGGAAAATGCATTTAACGGGATCTACAGGCAAATTAACCTATTCGCCCCTATCTAAAGTTAAATTCGGGATTTCAATAAATAAGAAACTGTCCGGTAATTAACAAAACCTTACCCCGTATACTTTTAAGCCTAAAAGGAACGAAAGAAAGCAATCGTAAATACCTATTTGCAGAAATAAAAAGTTACGGAAACGGAAAAATCCTGATAATACTAAAACCGGTAACGTTCGTTCGGTAAACGCTACCGTAATTTATAGGAACAGTAAAATATGTTTAGCCCTAAATCGAAACTGGAAGGAGGTTAATTACCTATTCCCGTTATTACAACATACAGCAAAACAGGGATACGAAAAATTATATACCTTCCATGCAGTAATCGCGGTAAAGGCGCTACAGAAAAACGTTAAGCGACTTGGCGTTGCATCCAACAAAGCCAAGATCTATAGGGATTAGCTAAAAGCTAAGCCGCCGAAGCACTGGAAAAATTTTAAAAAGCACCCCTTAAGCGAAGCCTTTAAGAAGGACGCTAAAAAAAAAATCCATGCGTTTATAAAATGCGGGGTATAGAAGGAAATACCGATCGTACAAGCCAAGTCCAAGTTAATACCTTTAAAGTAAGTATTTATATATAAATTCGATAAAAATGGCTGGCTAAAGCGCTGCAAATCACGTATTTACGTACGTAGCGATCTCCAAAAAGCCGACTCGATTATTAGCATATATACTGCTACGCTCGCGGCTAGGTCTTTTAAAACTGCCATAGCTATAACTGCCAAAAAGGACCTAGAAGTTCGTCAGTACGATATAAAAATAACATTTTTAAACGCTTTTAGGAAAGAACAAACCCCAGTAACTTGCGCTTTCCCAAACGGCTTTAAGAAAAACGGTATATATGCAGAAATCGAAAAAGCTTTATATAGGCTTAAAAATTCGCCTTTACTATGGTATCGGGAATTTTTTACCACCTTACAAAAATTAAAACTTATTTCATCCCCAAAAAAACCGTACCTATTTTACGATAAGCAGCATACGGTTATTCTTATGTTTTTCGTTAACGATTTATTACTTTTTTACCCCCGAAAATATTAACCCAAAACCGATTAATTAATTTACAAGTTAAAAAAAATATACGAACTTAAGGACCAAGGCGAAGTAAATTAATTTTTTGGTATTCGGGTAATTAAAGGTAAATCGAAAAAACAAATTATCTTAATGTACGATTCCTATGTCGAAAAAATCGTTACTCGCTTTAGGTTAACAAATAACGCCTACGTGCCGCCAACCCCTTTAAGGATTAAAAAACTTATTTCCAACAATAAAATAACTTTTAAGGAACAAATTAAAGGTTATTAAAAACGTATAAATTTTATCCTATATACTGCAGTAATAATCCGTCTAAACGTAACCTTTATTACATTCCTATTATCAAAATTCCTAATAAACCTATTAACTAAATATATTAAAACTGCCAATAAGGTAATCCGTTATCTTTACCATATACGATTTTTCGCAATCGTATATAAGGAAGCGAACGAGGAAACTTAAGTTTTGTTAATTGCTGGAAACGCGTTATTTGCCGATAATCCAAAAATACGGCGTTTTTTCCAGGGTTATATAATAACTTTTTTCGGAAAAGCAATTATGTAAAAAGCGGCGCGCTAGGTAATTATAACGACCTTTATAACAAAGGCTAAACTGCTTACGTTAAAACATACGGCCAAAAAGGTTATAACTTTTAAACGGCTGTTTTACGATTTAAGGTTAAAATTAGGCCAAACTTAAAATATCTTTTGTAATAATCAGCAAACGATTAAATTGGTAATTAAAAAAAACGAAAAAATTATTACTCGGTTACGTTACGTAAACGTATAAAATATATAACTTTATTAAGAACAAAACCGGGAATTATTTGACGTTACCTATTTGCCCATAGTTAAAATACCTACTAACGGTTTAACGAAAATTTTTCCTAAATAATAATTCGAACATTTCAGGTTATTTTTTAATTTGCAGAACTTACGGCAAATGCGTTTAAAAAATTATTAAAAGCAAACAAAACAAAATACGTAATATTTTATTAAAAGCTCGAACCTTAAAGGTAAACCTTTTTTAATTAACTAAAAAAAAAAAAAATATTATTACTGTTACTGCTACTATAACAGGAACAGATCGAGGATTTGCCCAATAAGGGCTAATACCTGCGCGTATACGGCGGCAGGGCTACCGGCAGGAACGGCCTACTGTCCCTGTTACTGTTATTCCCCCTGTTTCTCCTTTTTTTTTCCTCCCTTTAGAAATACGCGAATCGACGCGCGCAGGCGGTCGATATTTTACGATCACTGTTAGCACTTTTTCCCGGAGCACGGAAACGGGGCAAATAAAGGAAGGAATTTATACGGCGGGGGGCCTTATTCTCGAGGGCCTTTACGAGGCGCACGGCGAGCGGGCGGACGTTAGCAGGGCTGCGATTAGCGGTTAGCAGGGGAAGGAGTTCCAGGGAAGCAGGAAAATATATATACCGAAATGCAGGTATGCCCAAAGGCACAGCGCCAGCAGCGACTGCCTACCGCGGCGTCGAAGCATACGCCGTTGGAGCGCCCGGCGAGCGCGGAGCGCAGGCAACCGAGGTAGGGCTCGGCGCGGCGCGCGCCCTGCGCGGGACGCTGGCGCGGGGTGCGCCCAGGGGTTTCAGGGGCAGCGCGAGCCGCGGGCTTAGGCGTACGCATAGGCGGAGCAGCGTCGGCGGCGGCGGCAGCTGCGGCAGCGGCCTCGGCGGCAGCGGCAGCGCCGGCGGCGGCTGCGGCGGCGGTGGCGGCCTCGGCGGCGGCGGTGCGCTCGGCGGCGAGCTGCTCGGCCCGAGCAGTACGAGCACGGGCAGCAGCGGCACGCTGCGTACGAGAAGGCATCTACCATGATCATTATTAACCAAAGCTTAAGGCACCTAGGGACAGCGTGTACTTACGTTGTTGTTGGTGATGTTGGTAGTAGCTGTGGATTATCCGTTAACATATTCCGTAGCTCGCAAAGTACGCAGCATACGTACAACGTACGGGGGAAAACATTTACTTTTGGTGCTGATGGTAATGGTAATAATGATAGTGATAATCTGTACATATAACGTTAGCTTCGCGATTTACTTTTCCTAGCTTAAGGTATTTACGAAGTAACTGTTAGAACCGAAAAAAGGAAGAAGAAAGCAAACGTTATAACGTTAGCAATTCAGCAAATAAATGCGCGCGTACGTAAAACGCGGATTTACTTTTCGTTGCCTGTTGCCATAAGCAATAGGGGGGGAAAAGCATACAAATATGACTCCCCCAGATTACCTAATACATACGGATTACCCCTTTGTTATTGCACCCAATTCGCGTTAAAAACGTCACTTTTTATTTGTTTTGTTAATATAGCTATCTAGGGATTATATGGCTCTGCGTTTGACAGATTCAAGGGAGCATCTCCCTCTTATCTGGGGGGTGTATCGCAGAATAGGGGTTGCTAGCTTAGTTATCAGGCCCCAGGGACCTATAAGCACCCCACAACAACGCTGTTATGGGGCTCCCATAAGTATATATAGAGCTTTCTAGTTACTGCTCCCTAGAGCAACGATCTATCCATGACAATTTACACTTCCCACAACTCTATGAAACCTTTTCCGCGATCAGCTCAACTGTGACAGCATACAAATATAAAATCAAAATGCTTAATCTTGCGGTCAATAATGGGGTCTAATGGCTCCAATGAGCGACACTGAGGAACCATATGGGTTATAAAACGGGCTGGGACAGGCCAAATGGCCTGGGACTCCTCCCCCATTGGAACCAAAGCCGTCAATAAACCCTTGTTTTAGATGCGACAATTCCCCACTGTATGAACAATTTGCAGTTTATTATATGTAATCGCTTGCGCTATATACTTGTTGCTTTTATATAATGCTGTCTTGGGAAGTGCAGAAAGGTGATACTATTCTAGCAGCGGAAAAGAAGGAAAATGAATAAGGGACGAGATACGGATACGTCGGCCGAAGTGTAACACTTGCGTGGAGCTTTACGAGATACACTATTTGGGTGAACCCCGTATTCATCGACTTGTAGCATTAGTGTAGAGTGCCGAATCCTAGGATTAAGGCTTCTAGAAGGGTGTCTGGTCATTAAAGGGTTCCACTTCGTCAAGTCTTAGCCTAAGGGGCAAGGTCCATTAGGTAACATGTTTACGACCGACCTCCCGAAGCGGTATGAGTTCCTGTCTGTGTCGCAGGGAAGGGGGTCCTCCTGATCCTACTTAAAGTGACGTCTGTCCTGCCTATTCATGTCCGAACCAGGATATCAATTTGATCATCAATTGTCATTCGTTTCTCCAAGATGCCTGGCACATCCGTTCGTTCGTTATTGACGGTCTGCTCTCTAGCTGCCCAGACTTCAGCAGCCGTGATCGATCTGCCCATCTGGTTCCGGAACACCTATGTAAGCTACGGTACCATTCCGACACCGACACAGTTGCTGACCCAGTACGAATTTAGGCCGTTGTGCAGGTAGCAATCGGCACACCGCCGAAGGACCATCTTCTCCGCTTCGATACCGGAAGTGCGACGACGTGGGTCGTCGATGAGGTCTGCGAGACAGAGTGCGCCAACTACAGCGGGTGAGAAATGGGATTTTGCCTCTACTACCGTGCTCTTGCTGACACCCTTCCAGCTACCCTCGCAATGGCTACAACGCCAGCGCCTCGTCCACAGCTGGCTCCCTGGGCATATACGGCTCGATTGAATATCTCGGGGGCGACACCGCAGGACCCGGCGTGTACGACCAGTTCTCCGTCGGGGGCACGTCGTGGAACCAGACCTTCATGGCGGCCAACGAGAGCTCCTGGGCCCAGACGGCCGCGGACGGGTTTTTCGGCCTAGCCTTCTCGAGCATCGCCGACGCGGGCACGGCCACCGTGGTCGAGACGATGATGCAGCAGGGCATGCTCGACGAGGCGCGATTCGGCATCTACTACGGCAGGGAGTTCAACGACACCGGTGACGGTCCCGGGGACGGCGAGCTGACCATTGGCGGCTCGAAGGAAGAGAAGTACGCGGACGGCGATCTGACGTGGGTGCCGCTGCAGTATACTTGGGATGGATTCCAGGTCTGGCGCACCCGCATCGCCGCGATGACCGGCAGCACGACGTCAGCGAACGGCACTAAGGAGGAGGCCACCGTCGGCTTCGAGTCGTGGTCGTGGTCCGTGTTCGACACCGGCGCCGGGTCGATCTCGGTCCCCGAGAACCAGGTCGATGCCATCTACGCGTCGATCGGTATGGACTACCGGGCGATTCTGGACGGCCACCACATCCCGCTGTGCAGCGAGTTCAACTCATCGTGGTCCGTGTCGTTCAACTTCCCGGACGACGACGAAACGAGGCTCATCACGCTCACGGGCGACCAGCTCGCGCGGCCTGGCTTCGCGGAGCGGGAGGACGCCTGCTGGCCGCCATTCGATGGCGGTAACCAAGACGGCTTCTTCCTCATCGGCACGCCGCTGCTCCACCAGTTCTATACCGTCTGGGACTTCGGTGCGAAGGAAGTCCAGAACTATCAGCCGAGGATCGGGTTTGGTACTTTGAAGCCCGAGTTCCGTGGCATAAGGTCTTAACATGCGCGGTCAACTAATTGGCCAATATTCGGGTTTAAGGACATCCCAGTTCGCTTGGAATGTGGCTCAAGGGGTAAAGTGCATACAGGATCGGGATGACGAAACTAGAGACAACTTTTTGGATTAATTCATCCCTTAATTAGACGGTTGTGCTGCTTCCATTTCCTGTATTCATCGTAGGAAACTCTAAAGAGATAACTCGGGACCAAGCCGTAATCCCCTGAGCTCATTTGGACGGCCACTTGCCATGCCCCCTCCTATTCGTGGTTATGCTTAGTTGATCCAGCCATGTCAGGATAAGATGGCAATGATATCTTCGTGACCCCGCAAAGAGAATAGCTACACTCAAAGAAAGAACTCATCAACATACCTTTGTAAGAGACAAAAGGGCAGACCAAGAAAAGCGTTGCCACAACGAGGCCAAGGTTGACAAAACATAAGCTACGGGAGGCATAGGGTTGGACGAGATTGAACCCGATGTAAAACCATAACACTGGCATATACTAATGCCTCTTGCATAGCCTACAGTTGCTGGTACACCTGGAGAGTTGCGGCAGTGGTTGAGTCGATCTCCTTAGATAAGGAAGAGCTCCCACTTGGGTGTCTGTAAAGAGTAAGTTTCCAATTCACCCACTGGAACTTCTCCCCGTACGGTATAATCCTGTCGGACAAATGGGTGTTCAAACATTCCGATCCACTGATACGTTTTCGTATCCGCCTGCACTTGTTGGAGAACGAGGCCATATACCTGCCCGTCAACGAGATATAGGGGCAGCGCGGACGGCGTTATACCCAGTGATAACTGGTAAGGCGAATAGACGATCTCATCATCTTTTCAAGAGTCATAGTCCTTAGCATACTAAGCGCCAGCTCGTCAAATAGGAAGAAACAAAAGTGGCGCCCACTATCGTGGAAAGAGTCATGAGCGCTACTAGTGCTGGGCAAGCCAAGGCAAGCATATTTTAACTCGCCCGAAGGCCCACGAAAATGCGAGGACCAATTTTTGAGAGCCCCGAAATTGCCGGAGCTCGTTAGCTCATCCATGACACCCAGCATTTCGGTAAAGTAAAGTGACTCACCGCCAACAAAGGCACTGCGCACGGTACCGTTCACTGATGCCCAAGACCAGATTGAGGCTATATTTTGCGCGAACCCCCGATAAGTTTCCTTATTGGCACTCCAGCACAGAGTTTCTGCCGGACGAATTTCCCAATGGCCCCGCTAAGTAGCCGGTGTCTAGTATTGGTTGGAAGATGGAGGCAAGACCCGAAATTGAGGGAAGCTTGTCCGTTTTGCGGGTGAATATTTGGTTCGAAGAATGGTGAGAAACCAGAACTTGCCATCTGGCAATGGAACGTTCCTCTTTGTTAGGGAAATCAGCTTTTCTACCTTCGGCATATTGGGACAGGCTTTTGTGGTAAAGAACTGTTTGAAAAACGTGATTCCCTTTCTGGCCCTCCCTGGAAGATGGAGACAGAAAGCATGGACTCGGGCAACACTTCAGTTGTCAAAGTCTCCGAACACACTTATATCAGTCCTGTTTCTGTGAAATGTAATGTCCTTGGGGTCTTGTAGAGCTTTCTTAGAACCTTGGTATATTTGCAAAAGAGCAAAGAGCTTGAATCTTACCAGTGTATGCTTTTGGACCACCCACCCTCTTCGCATGAGCGGGTAATTCCGACGATGGCGCCTAGAGTACTCGAACACGTAGCATCGTCCCCAGCGTTGGAGTTCCGTGAACACTGGGACTGAAGCTGCCAGATTTCTTTTCCTCAACATTCCACTTTGACCGTCTGGAAACCCAGTTGCTGAGATGTTGCATTCTACAGTACGCAGGGGTATTTGTTAGTTGCCTCCACAGGTCCTCCAGCTGCCATCAGATGCTACGGTATATAGTGAGAATAATTGGGCGTTAATAACGTTTTGCCAATGCTTACCGGTCTTGCCAGAATTTGGCGGGATTGATAATGTCATGCCCTCTACGATTTATATGGGCGTTTACTTGGTAACCTTTTATGGCCAATGGTGGTCTTGTGGAGGCAACTAACAGACAGTGCCCCTGCGTACTACATATGGTACTACAGGCAAATACAATGGGCACTGGCCACCCCTGCCAATGCAGAGCCGTTCCCGACTGTCGGGCCGTCTGGCGCTGCCAAAAATGGCATTACCAAAATAGACGAACGTCATGAGGGGGTCCCACTCTTTTTTTTGCTGTGGGCCTGTGGCTTTCATGCCACATGCGGCATGCCTGCCTGCCTGGCATCAGCCATGCCCCGCCGACTTCGTACCGTAGCCCGCTGTAGCCCGCTGTAGCCCGCTGTAGCCCGTACATGCGTGTAAGAGAGGTACGTACTATATGTACATTGTTGTAAGGCTTTCACTCGGCAATGTTCAGCCCATAACGAGACTACCCAGTCGCCTTTTCTTTTTTCCACCCTTATGCTCATCCTTAATCCCTCCTCACAAGAACCCCTTCAAAAGGATTCCTCATACACTCCTTGGATTGATTATTGGACGCTACATATCGTTTGTGTAGTCCTTGTGTCCATTTCTTTACTTCACTCACCCCTGCAATCTACGGTTCATTCCCTTCGGTCATAACCAACCGACTCTACGCAGGCATGCCTACCAAATAGCATCTGTCTCTGATCCAAAACTCCGGTCCCTGCAGGATTAAGCCGTCCCCCACCGTGTCACCGTAAGCATCGTCAGCCTCGCCCTCATCGCCGAAGTCTGAAAAGGGGCTCAAGGACCCAGAGGAGACGAACGGGATCCAGCCGCGACTATAACTGCGTGCCTCTCTCGAGCCATGGGCATCTTCGGCCAGAAGTCCAAGATCAAGGCCGCGCCCCAGACGATCCGTGTGGAGAAGGTGGCCGTGCCGCAGCAGCAGAGCAAGGCGAAAGCGCGCCCGACGAGCCACCCCTTCAATAACGGCCTGCGCGCGGGGTCTTCCAGTAACGGCACCGGCAGCAGCGCGGCCAGTAAATACTCGTCGCTGTCGCCGAACTCGCGAAACGGCATATTGCGCACCAAGAGCGCGTCGCCATACCCCTCCTCGGCCGACGAGCGACGCGGCCCTGCGTCGTCTTCCTCTGTTGAGCGTAAGCGCAAAGCCGTCACCAGCACACCGCGGGACTCGCCCGCATTCGGCGACAGCTCCGACGACGACGGTGAGGATGGCGACCCTTTCAGTAACCGGAATAAGCGCATGCGCCGCAGCGTCTCGGTGGACGTGAACCGCAAGCTACGGCACAAGAAGGCCTTCGGCGACGACGAGAGGGATTCGCGTATCATTCACGCGGCGGATATTGCCTCGGTCGCGATAGGCTGTCCGCCTATCCCCGGCGCCGAGGCGGACGGGGTCGCCGTCGAGCTGCAGTATCCGTCGCGTTGCAAACCCGAAAGGTGGGTCTCTTATGGGTCCTACGGATGCTTTGGCGGTGCCCACTATCTCCTACAGTTGCTAACCTTCATGTCACAGATACGAGCTCGTGTGGAAGAAGGATAAAATTGACGCTGTCAAGGACATTCTTACTGTCGTGAGACATGTTGCGGATACCTATCTTACCGACGAAGAAGCGAAGCCGTTCATCGATCACCATACCAGTTTCCGGAGACAGATGGAGCGGGCTATAAGCGAGAAATACAGAGATGTTGCAGCGTTCAAGGCCGCCCTGAATAACTACAACGAGAGCCTGCGGGCGCTAATCGCCAGCGGCTCCGTACCAAGGAATATCGACAAGATCCACCATCTACCATCCGACCTGGTCGCCTTCATCCTCGACCAAGTATACGACCGAACCGTCGCGCCCAAAGTCGAAATACTCTCCAGGTACGAGGTGGGCAGCGACAATGTGTACGGAGAGCTATTACACCCCTTCATCACGAGGATACTGGAACAGACAAATATGACATCGGAAAAAGTCTTCGTCGATCTGGGTTCCGGGGTAGGGAATGTCGTGCTCCAAGCCGCGCTCGAGATTGGCTGCCGGAGTTACGGATGCGAATCGATGGAGAACCCCTGCAACCTGGCGGAAGCACAGGAGAAGGAGTTCAGGTCCCGGTGTCTGCTCTGGGGCGTTTCTCCCGGGAGGGTGCATCTCGAGAGGGGTGACTTCCGCACCAATAAAAAGATGCTCGAGGTGTTGAAGGAGGCGGACGTGGTGCTTGTCAATAACAAGGCATTCACCTCCGTGCTCAACGATGCCCTGATCAATATGTTCCTGGATCTCAAGGCCGGCTGCAAGATCATATCCCTCAAGTCCTTTGTCCACGACAACAAGACGGCCATCAACGACGTCGCAAACAGTATTCTCGACGTGCAGCGGTTCCGGTACCACGAGAGCTGGGTCAGCTGGGCGGCTGCGGAAGGCGAATACTACATCTCGACTAAGAAATAGACCGGAAGCGGTTCTTCCTTGGATTATTGACTACGTCAGCGATGAAGACGTATCTCGTATAGATTTGGGAAGTCCCCGCGATGGGGCTCGCGCGTATGGATACCCATGTCGGGCGTTTGCAACAACGGGGGGAGGCCACTGGGAAGCGAGAGACAGCGCTTTTGGGTTTACTTACTGTATTCTTTCTAGACTTGTATAGATAGAAGACCTCTCCGGCAGAGCCATCTGCAATGACAGAGAAGTCGCGCATGCGCGTCAGACGCACATGCGCATCAATTTTCCCCCGTCGTATTCTTCTTATCTCCGGCTATTGAGGATCGGTTCGTTCTGCTGGTTCATGGCGTCGGCCTCCTCGCCCATCCTCTTCATCCACCGGTCCACGAGCTCCTTGTTCTCGGCTGCGACCCGCTTGCTTTTCTGCTCGGTGAGGTTGAGCTCCATGGTGAGGGCCACGATGTCGTCCTGGAAGCGCTGTGCACGATCGAGTTAGCATGACCTACTTAGTGTCAAACCACCCCGAAGCCACACAACAACGAGCAAACCTCTCCTCTCCTCATCCGCCCCCTCCCCTCTACAAAAAAAAAATACTGCTATTCCTCGTCTTCGAGAAGGCCAAACCCGCTGGGTCGATCCTACTAGCTATAGCAGACCAGCGCAGAATAGAAGTTGTAAGAGGAGGACAAAGACGACGCACGTTGACCATCTTGCTCTTCTCGGCGAGCTCCTCGCCGCGGTCCTTGAGCCGCGCCGCCAGCGCCCCGCGCTCCGCCGTCAGCTCGCGGATCCGCCGCTCGTCGGCCCGCGCCCGCTCCCGCAGCCGCCGCAGCTCCTCCTCCGCCGCCCGCAGCCGCGCCTCGAGCGCCCCCTTGGCCCGCAGCGCCTCGGCCAGGTCCAGCCGTGCCTGCGCCGCGTCCGTCGCCGCCTTTGTCTCTATCGTCGCCGCCGGAGCCGTTGCTGTTGCTGCTGCTGCTGCTTTCGAGGGAGACTTTGTCGTCTTCTTCGTTGTCCTCGTCGCCGCTGTCGTAGGGTCGGAGGAGGATTGTTGCTGCTGTTGCTGTTGTTCGAGCTGTACCTGCAGCATCCCCTTCTCCGCCTCCAGCGCCGCCACCCGGTCCGCGAGCGCCGAGCACGCCGCCACCAGGTCCTTGTTCACGGGGCTGTCGCGCTCCGCTTCCTGCAGAGACGCCAGGTACGAGTCGCGCCAGTCGGGTTCCGACATGCTTGCGGCGATGCGATGCGGTGCGATGCGTCGTTCGTCGGTTGCTGGTCGGTTTGGGCCGCAGCTTAGAGCTGGGTGGGTAGTTCGCTAGTGGAAGGGGCGGGCTTGGCCTTGGGATCCGGACGCCCCGTCCTAGAGGCTGGTGCTGATGAGTGCTTGCGGGGCTGAGGCGGATACTTACTACTGTAGGTTAGGGATGCTTGGTGGAGCTAGCTAGCAGTACAATACATAGTCTGGAGGGGGGATTGATGAGGCCGCTCGAGTGTGTCATCATGGCGTCAAGGCGTCAACCTGTCACTGTCGGACTTGAGTCCACACCTGGCCGGCAGCTGCTTGTTCATATGCATATACTGTATACTATGTACATAGTGGATATCTATACACTCTGTGAATGGTAAATATCTGTACGTCAGCGGTTAGGTTGCTTAGAACAAGTAGCCTTTATCGGCACCTCGGTGTGCAGCCCATATCATTTGGAGACTCCCAAGACCTCCTAGAGGGAAAGGAAAAATCCTAGAAGGCCACCCCCTGGAACCTGAATGCCAAGGCGGTATGAGACCAGACGTTGAACGCTCTCTACGACTTAAAGCTCGACTCTCGCTCATATTAAGACCAATTTGCTCTCTTCTTACATGTTCTGCGGCGGTCAAATATGCAATAACTCTATTATACTTGCTAAGCAAGGACAAGGCTGGTTATAGAGTGCGTTCGAACTTCACCTTGTCGAGTTGTCGCAACGAGGCAAAATAATTAGCCCAACTACAGCCAGAGTTTTCGGTCAGGGTCATAAGGACGAAGGAGGAAAGAATCAAATCACCGTTGCCTCTTCAGGGCAGCACGGCAGTTGTTATCGGGGGGTTGCTGTATCCACGCCTTGTGGCCCAATGTTGGATAGGGGTTATCGGACTCCCAGGCGGACCTTTGTTGTCTTACTATCCAGGATCAATTACCATCGCATAATACCATTGTTCCCAGATTTGGATATCACTTCCTTACGGTTGGTATCCTACGGCCCTATTTCGGGGCCACATAGGGAGGGGACTCTGGCTGATTCTGACATCAATAAGAATGGCGGACTCTGCTCGCGTAGAAGATGCAAGCTTGTCGAGGATTTAATAATGCAGCAAGTAAGGGAACGCAGCTCGGCACAAGCGGGCAACGTAATCAAAGCACCAGAGAATTTGACTCGGTCCCAGATCATGTCGCACCGTGTCTAGCTAGCAATGTACAACCCCACGGAGAATATAAGTCTAAGAGGTTGGACCGCCAGAAAAACGAGGTCTGATAGAGGCGAGAAATTCTAGCGATGAATCATCCCTGCTCTGAACAATATTAGCTATCAAACTAGGAGTAATCATCTATTTTCCCCTCAAAATCATACGCGTTGTATGTATGCATGAGTGGGTTACCTGTAGGTCCCAGCGCTTTCTAACTACCGAACCCTTGAAGATATTCGGGAGCTCCTGATATGGCGATCGATCTCATTCCTGGACAGGCCAAGAAGAATGACGCTTAATTAAGCTTTCAGCTATGGGAAAGTGCTATTCGCAGTGTTCATGATAGGGAATTGAAGCATCCCACGCGCTCCTGTTATCTCAGTATTGAGACAGTGTCTGACGCAGAGGATCGATATTGCGTAGATAATCGGCACCACCCGAGCCGTCTTAAGCTCGGCAATCTGAAACAAATAGGCTTATGGCATACCAAGCCATGTACTTGGCGCCTTGTATTTTTATATAATAACGTCCCAGATCTCTTCCGAAGTGCCTAACGTGCCCTTTTCGTCGTTCAGGAGGTTATATTTGGTTCTTATATCGTAATTAGAAGCTGGAAGCCCTCGTCCTCTCAGAGCGTCCACTCTTTCCTCTTATATATCCCGTCGGTCCTTTTGTGATCTCTCTATTACTAGAAGATGCGCGCTCCCCATTCTATGGCGGCGGTCGCCCTTCTTGCTCGGAGGGCCTCCGCGCAATGCAGTGACGCCCTCGAAGCCCTAGTTGGGGAACCAGTCCCAACCCAGTACGCTGCGGGACTGGCGTCAAGCGCTGTACCTCTGTGTAATAGCTTCTTAGGTACGACAACAGTCTACACCAGCACCATGACCCCAGTCGTGGCCGGGTCGGCAGCTACGACGACGACGACTATTACGGCCTTGGCGCCTAGCATTGTGAACGTGACTGTGACAGAGACCACAACCACCAACTTCACCGAGATCGTCACCTCTACGACTACCCGTAACTACACGACCTTTGCCGTTAGCCCTACACCTACAGGTCCTATTACTTCCATAGGCCCCGGGCGGAAGTCGAAGCCGCGGAAACGCGACTGCCACAGACGACCCTTCAGCAGCTCGGCTGACGTTACAGCTTCTAGTGCCCCAGGATCCACTCCAATCCTGGACGCGTCAGGCAGCTCGGACGGCTTTGGCAGTCCCTCTGATGTCCCTAGCTGGAAGGGTCTTCCTACAGATAGCCTTCCGGCAGCCAGCATTAGCTCCGCCTGTAGCTGCTTAGGTGCTTCCGGTGCCACCGTATTGACCGAGTCGACTGCAGTTACAGCTACTTCCGTAAGTTATACAAGAACGATCTCTGTTTCTTCTGACTACGGTACCTAACGCCCCTCTCTAGACCGCCACAGACGTATTAACCGAAACGGTGACTCCCCTTACTAGCGCCTCGATAACAGTAACGGATACTGCAACTCAAAACGTGACAAGCACTGCAGTAGTGGTAAGCATCCGCGCAACTATGGCTCTCGGTATCCGTCCAAACTAACATCGCAATTCACCAGACCGCTACCAACACGATTATTATTAACCCTTGCGAGAGCGGCTCCGCAGAACCTGTCTGGACGCCCGGTCACATACTTTTCAACGCAACATACACAGAACAGGCCAGGTGCTGCTCGCAGTGCTTCGCGGAGTTGAACTGTGTGGCTTCGATCTTCGATCTTACTGCCCCAAATCCATGCCAGTTCGTGATCAGAGATGAGCCGCTGGGGTCCGGCTTGACGCCCGTGATTTGCCCGAACGGCATAGAGGATTTTACGTTCAATGGTACCGGGAACGCGTTTCAAGGACCATGTAGCGGATAGATCGTTACAAGCGAGGTAGGCTTTGTCGGGGGGAAGGGGGATCGCTGTCTCTGGGAGTTTAACTCGGCGGGATTCGTCATGTCGATCCGTAAGCAGGTTTCTAATCCGGCGCGGGAAAGTGGCGATAGGAAGTAATGGCTGAACGGGGCTATCAGTTGGGCCAATGTTGGACTAATTTTCTTACGCTAATGACTACTGTGACAAGTGTACGGTTAATAATCTAACTGCTACAACAACGCATGGTCAGACATAGCAACCGTCTTGTACTTATATTGCTAGCCAATGGTGCACTTTATGGTACCAAATATGACCAAGAAGCATGCTAAGCGCAACGTGACGGCTTGCTTTGAGGAGCGCCTCTGTGAACATGTATCGGATGTTCCATCCAATCACTTCATAGTGAGTGCGAGGTCTCGTTGATAAGAGTCGTAATTCTTCGCTGTCTACGCACTGACGGACAACGACGCTCCCCAAGCATAAGGGACTCTTTTTCTTCTCGGCGATGTTTCGACAACTAGGTACAACCAAATCTTCCGAAGTGACACCTCATTCCAGGCTCGTACCTGGAGAAGCCTCCTGCCAAAGCCTGAAAGTCCTTCTGAATTATAGGGCATTTCTTGAGCTAGATTTTGATGGTTATGAAAATCGAATTACCATAGACCAAATCTCCGCAAAGACTGCCCACTTTTCATTCAAACAAGACATCCCCGGGACGCCATCGAAGCTTTCCTCAGCACATGGCCAACAGTCTGCAACTTAACCGCCCCCTTTTCCTTCATGGGTCTTTTCTATCCGGCTGTGGTGGAAGCTCCGCGAGAATGGATGTGCTTACATAAGGCCCATCTGAAACACTGGCATCGTAAGAACCGTCGTCACTTACGGACGCACCCGCCATCCCAATTTCCTCTACGCTCGATGTCTCGAATTTCGGCTCATATTGCCTCTCAAGCTATGGTGGAGTGTGTAGGAATTGTTGGGTTAAAGTCATCTCACATCGCAGAGCCTCCGGGGCAAGCTCGCCAGCGCCCCTGACGAGAATCTCAACACGATACTTCAGGGGTCACAAGCGCAGCATGTTGGATCCTACGCTGGGTTTTTATTTGAACAGGTATGCGAACAACAAGTCAAGACCTATTGTTAGTATACTCCAAAGTCCGCAACGGCCGAGGCCGTCAAGCGCATATAGTATTAATACTCCCCAAGCTCAGCCCAGCACTGAGTTGAGAAGTTCAAATTTCCCTCGGAGGCAGTAAAAGACGGCAGCGGCACCGTTGATGTTGAGAGCTTGGGAAAATAGAAAATATTGGGCAAGTAGGAACCGTAAAGGAAACATGGCATATTAAGGTTTACTACGGAGTCCGCTGAAGGGTACAAGCAACCTATGATAACACGTGCCTTGGTGTGTCGCTATAAGGAGATTCTGTAGCTGTTACATCTATAATTACTCATGAGATAATTCCGTTACATGTAGTATGTACGCACATCGTCTAATTTCTCCTAAGACACAGATCCCCCGTGTTTTGCCTTCCCGTTCTGGCCTGCTGGGCTTCTCTATTAATGAAATACATTTTGATCTGCCCCATATGATCTTTCTCGTGTGGCTCTCAGCCAAGTGCTCCTTCTTTTACGCTCTCTATAATTAATCAGTGTAGTTTCACCTCATGTTTCTTGGCTGGCCCCTCCGGACCTGCCTCCGCTCCGAGAGTCGGTACCATTCTTGACGACATCACCGATATAGCTAGCATCTCGACCTGTAATCTTACCGACCATACAGTATCTTTAATAAGAATCTGTTCTGGCATCACAGTGTTTCTTAGAAAATAGGAGGTCCGGGGCGGTCCACACACAGATTTGACATCATGAGGGGAGGGTATGGACACGGCCCCACACATCAGCGGCTGATCGGTGACTCCTCCGACAAAATTACGCTTTTAAGTAAGTGATTACCCTTTTGGTCAATCAGCCTCCGGACCGTCACAACGACAATCTTGATTAGTAATCAACCACATGAAGTTACTTTCCAGCAAACCCTGTAAAAAGGGCTGGAATGCCCAACAGCAGCGTAAGCGACGATATTAAGCCCAATCTGAGATGAAAACAGCAATGATGGACTTGCATGAATTGGCTACGTATGATCTACAAGGCCCTAGGATATGATTTGTTCTACTTGATAAGGAAAATGACGGTAGCGAAGTCCAATGCGACTAAGATTGGGAAGTTGGTTTCCGAGGAGCCTGAAGTAAATATCGGCATTATTTCAAGTTCGATAAGTCTGCAAAAGGGCAGCTGGTTTCTCCGCATAGGTCTAATTCGCACGTTCAGCTGACCTTCAGGGTGTATGGCATACTTCTCAAGCGAGAGAGGCTGTTGTCAGGGCATGCCAAACATAAATCGTTGCTTAGCCAGATTCTAGACCACGACACCGCTTACCTACTCTGCTTCTTTTGAAGTTTGGCCAAATGGATCTGTTAGACTGTAAATGGCAAGCCCTGCTACATGATGAGGCTTTCCAGATAGACTATTCTTCTCTCAGTAGCCTTCATATATATTCCCGGGTATTCACCGGCATATAAAGTCCCTGCAACAGGCCTCGTCCTTCAAATCACCCTCCCTATCACTGCTATTAATTTCCCAACAGGAGAGTCAGCGGGGAGGAACGAGGAGGACTACGTCATCCTGACAGATCTTGAATCGCTGATGCTAATGAGGAAACCTGATCAGATGAAATCAAGGAGATGTATCAAAGTATTGCCAGCTAAATGCAGTTTAGTGCAAAAGGGGGGACGGGCACCAGCTGGAAACACGCTGCACGGCAGGCACGACCTTAGTCACTAACCCACCTGATCCATCCTTGAGTATAAATTCCACCATCACTTCTTCTAGACCACCACCTTCACTTCCCATCTGTGATTCTCATGGTCATCCATTCAGAAGCACGGGGTCTGTCCTATTTGTTCCAGCCAGCATTATCCTTCTTTGGTGCGAGCAGTCTGTCACTCGTATCGCAATCATTACTCAAATAGTCGCTCCTGCCCTCGGTCGCCGGCAGCACGTTGTGGGGCCTGTGAAGACCTTGACCTTGTTTACATCTTACAAGAACGAGACCTCGCGACAACGAGACATTGTGACAACGAGACCTTGTAAGAACTGCAAGGACCATCATCTTGTGAGTGGCCAAAACCGAATGATTTGATATCGAATGTTACTTCGACGTCGGATATACTTATCTAAACATGTTCGAAGTTGTGGCTGCCGTGTGAACCGTACTAACGGCAACCCTTCACAAGGATCTACAGGTTGTACTTGACAACGACTGCGCTGTCGTTGCCCAAAAATATCAGCATTGACTACGAAAACAATCAAGCCTTCAATTTAGGAAACTACTCCACCCTTCATCATTACCGGAGTCTGACGTTTCCAATCCAGAACGACTGGGGAGTCGTTGCAAATGTGACGACGATCTCACTCGCTGGCCAGCTACCCTCAACTACTACCAGGGCTTGAAGTTTCAATCCATCTAGAACGACTGCGGAGTCGTTGCCAATGCGAAGACGATCGAGGATTCCTCTTAACTAATGTATCTGCTCTTGGGCATTCTCTGCCATTAACCGAGATTCCCAGAAGACAAAGCAAGGTCAGTTAGTTTATATTAGAGTCGTGCTTGCTTGTCATATTGGCTATGTTTTCATGCCACCTCGCACCGACGCTGAACACGAAGATCTCGCCCTACCTTCCGCTAACAACCTGCCGCACACAGACCTTCTCATCCTCTGAACGCCTAATCTAAACCACTGTGAGGCTGATTCAGTAAGTCACGCCGTGCCAGTACCACATTAGTTGCATTGTCGACGTCATCCCTTTGTGGCCTCAAATTCGCAATGGTTTCTCATGATGGCCTGCTTATCGCGTTCCTGGCGTGACTGCACCTGTTTTGTTATGCCCTTATACCCCGCCCTACATAGCCCCCTATTTTGCTGATTCCATCCTCACTACTCCACACGGCAAGCACGTCGTCATATGTCAAGTACACCGTCGTACCCCGCCCACATACCCCTTTATTTTACTGATTACTATCTTCCTTATTCTGTACTGCAAGCACACCGTCATTCCACGTGCTCTCCCTATCATGCATTATCATCGGTATGGAGTTTCCCGTCGTTCATCACACCCTTTCCATTTGCTACATGTATCTCATACCCCTTTTCCCTACACACCTCGATATCTTAGCTGAAGTCTCATTCTCCTCGTTGAGGCATCTATGAATGCCACTCCTACCATATCAAGGGTATGCCTGCGTTTCTGTTGTATCGCTAACGGTCTTGACCTCCTACAGATAATTCGTCTTGGGGGTAGCTCCCAACACGCTTCTGGTAGCACCAATCACTATCCACTACATATTTCGTTTTGCAGTTCTCCCTTTGCGTTGATCTTACCATCTACTCATTTCCCATGCAGAACCCCTCGAACCCGCCCTATAGACGAACCAAGCATCATGGGCGACACAAAATCCAGGAAAAGGGCGAGAGCCGTTAGCATCCCTATTACTCCCCCTGTCAATACTGCAGCATGCACTACTCCTGTGAAGACACCCGCAAAGAAAATGAGGCCTCTTGAACCGTCAGAGACAACAACTCCAAAGAAGAAGGAGAACAGAACCAGCAAAGAGATCCCCAAGGTTGCGAGTCTAGACGGACTGCCTCACGAGATTGTCCTCGAGATTGCTGAGGAGTGCTCAAATGGGACTTTAGAATCCCTTACGCGGACATGCAAGTACCTGAAAGGACCGGCCACTGAGTGCCTCTACCTAGACAACATCCTACACGAACGCTCTAGCGCCGCATACACGGCAGCTGCTAGCGGGGAAGTTGGTACATTGGAGAGTTTGTTATATACCGGGCAAACCTTTAAGATTCCTAACTTCACGTTCCTCATGTCCACAAAAGACACTGACCACTACCGGATCAATGGTACCGAATGTGACGAGGAAGAAGAAAGCGACATAGAAGATGGATCTGAAGACGATGCACTTCAGTCCCTCAGCATTGATGAGACAAATGACTGCTTGTACAATAAGCTTCGGTTTCGCGACAAGCAAGCGGCTTCAAACTGGACACCGATGCACCTTGCTGCACTTTATGGGCATAAAAATGTCATCGAATTTCTTCGGGATCATGCTGTCGACATCGAAACCCGAGATGGCAATGGCCATACACCTCTGTTTTATGCAGTTCATGGGGCCAATTTCATGAGAAAGGTCCGGTCCTTGACCTATTTTGGTGCAGATATCGACCGCCTAGAACCCAATGGAGACACAATGCTGGCATGGGCTTGCAAATCAGGCGAACATATCTTGGTGATGAGGTTGATCTTAGCAGGTGCAGACGTCCATTTCCGAGGGGCTTCCGACGCTGGGAAGAGCCTTCTGCACCACTTCTGTGCTTCGTCGCACCCAGAAGACGAATTTAGCGAAGAGAGGGACCACTTCCCACAGCAGATAATACAGATGTTCGTCAGCCGTGGTTTGAGTTTGGATCTTCGGGACGATGCTGGAAACACGCCGCTGCATGTGGCTGCAGCCGTGAGTCAGAGTGACCAGAGCTACAAGAGAACGACCGAACTGATCGAAATTCTCGTTTCTGCGGGCGCTGATACCCGCTCTCAAGACAAAGGAGGCGTGACGCCTCTGATGATCGGATGTAGTTATGTATACAACCCAGATGAAGACGATATCGAAGAAGACGTCGAGAATCGAGTCATAGCACTGCTGGGAGGAAAGACGGATATCCTCCAGCTGAAGGACGCTCATGGCGCAGACTGCGTAGTCCGTGCTATTGAGGCTAACGAGGAAAGCTGGGACTTGACTTGTCCCAGCACGCTGGTGGCCTATGGGGCCAGTCTACAGGCTACCTATAATGGCCAAAGCCTGCATCAATGGGCAACAAAACCCCCATACCACCCGTACGAAGACTACTACAATAGAGTGACGAAGTGGCTCAGAAACGGAGGAAGATACCACAGAAAAGCCGAGGTGCTGATCGAGCAGCTGCAAGGATTCAGGAGCAAAGAAGGAGAGAAGTTCTTCGATCTTGTAGACGAACTGGAGAATTACGATCCCGAGGCGGCTTACGATATGAGGGAATGGTACCATAACATCCACGATCCCCCGGAGAGTGGCGAGGACGATCCCTCGGAGAGTCATGAGGACGATGCGGTGGAAACTGAGGACGATGCGGTAGAAACTGAGGATGATGCGGTCGAGAGTGAGGAGGACGATGCGGTGGAGACTGAGGACTTGTCGTAAAGAAACTGGGAAGGGCATCTAATGTTATCGAAACCGCACATCATTGCATGAGGACTCCCTGGTTGCAGATTAGGGCATTCGGCAACTGAATGCCACGATTCGGGGTTTGCTAAATAAGCTAAATCAATCAGGCCATGGATTCTATGCTGTTGAAACTGTAGCGCTGGGTAGCTCTTGAAACATGACCATGTATCGTGTGTCGAAAGCTTCCCATTAGATCTCGTGGGGAGTTGGCAACAAAGTGATTTCTCGGAAATAGAAAGGATTCTCATATAGTCGTCCCTCGCATCCGTCTATTTGCCTCGTTTGCCATCGGGAAGAGTCTATCTGGAGCTGATTCTCTCTATTCTGGGTCCACCTGATTCCGGATATCGATTCCGAGAATCGAGGCTCTAGTCCTTTCACCTCCTGGGGGCTGAAGAGCGGATGAGCTCAAGTCGTTGGGGACATGGTTGAAGAATAGCACGAAGGAGAGTGAATGGCTGCCTGGGCCGTCCCTAACGGTATCACCGGATAGTGCTTTGCCGTCCTGCCATGCGCCGGTTTGTGGACACGTCACCTTGAGGTCGTTCTTCTGGACAGGCGACGTCTATGTTGTTTCCTAGTGAGTCAATAGCGTCAATGAGGGATAGGTAAGCAGGCCAGACAGTCCCATAGGTGTTTCGTAAACCTAACTGGGATATCGTCTTTTGATCTGCAGTCTCCACGAAGCTTCAGACCAATCCGAGATATCTTCTTCTGAAATCGCGTCTGAGGCCTCGCTTGGCTCATCTAGACCATTCGTGTTCTCAACCATCATCGGCCCTTCATCGTTTTTCCCGACATGCCTTCCACGATGTCGAAGTCGGTGGAACTCGAATTCTAAGAGTACCTGGCACCCTCAACCGATTCTCGACGTCGATGTTCACCGCCTGTGCCACGGACTTCAGGCGATATCTCAGGTCACTGTGCACGATATTCCAGTCGCGATTTCGTCCACGACCCCCAACTCCCAGCCCGCGATCGATTACAGGAAATTAAACTTGTGCCCGCCTTCCGCACCAGGAGTTGGACGAGCCAGTCGACGAGACACCCGTTAAGCCTGTGCTTCCAGAGCTTCTGTTTAAGTGTCACCGCGCTCTCGCGACGACGCGTCTCGCCCAGCGACCAGTACAGGCCCTCGTGTCTGTCGAACAGCACCTGCAGCCCCTCGCGGAGCGCGGCGGGATCAATTCCAGCGTGGCGGCGGACACAGGTCGACAGCCTAAGAAGTGGAGATGTTTCGGCGGCGCATCTTTTCGTGAACCCGCCCACCGGCGCCAGAACGGTCAACGGCACCAGCTAGGGCAGCTCGCACAACTTCGCTAAGTGAGCCACGCGCAGGAACGGCTCCTCCACGTGTACTCCTATGCCGGCGAGTTCGACCTGCAGCTCCTGCAGGTGCGGGGAGCCACCATCTTCCGCGCAGTTGAACAAAGGGACGAGCAAGGAGCCCCGCCGACAAACCCGGCGAGCCGGTGATGGTGAATGCGGCGCTCAGCTCGCCCAGTGAGTCGGACCTCGCCGGGCAGCGGAGGAACTTGGACTTGTTACGGCGGGCGCCCGTCCCGTCTCTCTGCCGCTACCGTCGTCGGAGCCCCTAAGCGGAGCCCGAAGGGGCGGATGTGGTGCGTCAGGGTCGGGGTGGTCCGCGGCAGCGCGTGTTTAGCACGGCCGCGCGCGCCCGATCTCGCGACCCCCGGGATGCTGCTGCTGACCTCAAGCTTGATGTGCACGTACACCAGGTCGACGGCCACCCGCGGGAGCAAGCGGCGGGTGAGCATGCGGGCGCAGGGGGTCGGTGAGGAGCCGTTGCCGCCCCCCCCAATTCGCGCCCATCCGGGCAACCGAGGTACACGAAGTTTCTCTCTTGAAAATTGGAGAGAAGCCGAGCTAGTGGCATG
Source organism: Monosporascus sp. mg162 (assembly GCA_004155945.1). NCBI lineage: Eukaryota > Fungi > Ascomycota > Sordariomycetes > Xylariales > Monosporascus > Monosporascus sp. mg162. Next base: position 123,471 of record QJNY01000075.1, read on the forward strand.
GCGAATGGTCGATGAATCGTTATCTTCCTGCATGCTCCTCCAACGCCAACCGCGTCCGCCCTTTAAGGATACGCCCCGTGCCCCTCTGCTTGACTAACGGCCGTGGCGAGGGCGAAGCCTAGATGGACGTCGCGGTGGTTCTACCTGGCATATGCACTCTTTAAGACGGCCGATCTACCTTTGAATTTACTTTCCTCGGCACTACTAATGCTAAGGTCCCATCAAACGTCTGCATTTATGATTGCTTGCTAGCTCCAAACCCGACGGTTTCTTTGGAGTCGGGGCTGCCGCTTCAAATAACCTCTCAATCCGCCCTAGAGTCTATGGGGCCTTTCCCATATGTATGGGAAGAATGAAGTACTCCTTCTGCCACAGATGAAGGTAAACAGGGGCAGTCGATATCAGACCTACCTAGTATATCCGCTTACCACTTATACGCGTCGAATGTTAAGGAATTAAGTTGATTAGAGGGCTACCTAAGTTCGGAGCGCGACCAAACAATAATATACCCTGGAATTCACATGTCAGCCCTTATGGATGCCCTCTCTGCTCTCACTATTCCTCCCTAGACGTACCGCAGCTAGGGTAATGTCCTTTATTGTTTCAAGTTTCCCATGTGACCCTCCCGGTGGTGTCTCTGGTCAGGAGATATGATTCAACTAAAAAACGTAGTTTATACATGAGCGCTTGGCAGATCTGTGAGACTTCCGCCTTCTCGAGACACCATGTAGGTTGTTGCTGCCAACATCCCACTTAGAATCCAGGTCCATGCTGTCGCGTATAAGATTCTGGCAACAGCAAAGTCTCCCCAAACACGGACGTCGGTCATTCAAGGCCGAAGTAAGCATTATCGAACTGGCCCATGTCCGCATCGTTCGTATACGCGAACAATTCATCGAAATTATTATCGCTTGCGCCGCCGGGTCCGAGGTCGAGATCGAGGTCCATATTATCACCACCGCTTCCATTGTCCAGGTTGAACAGATCATCAAGGTTGCCTTCTGGCTTCGCAGCTTCCTTTGGCGCTTGAGATGGTGCCGTGTTGTTCGTACCATTAGCCCGGGCAGCAGTAGCATTCGCATTCGCATTCGCACCATGCGCAGTAGAGTTCTCCATTGGAAGTAGGTCGTTGTTGCCATCCTGCGGTGCAAAGGTGGTTAAGTCGAACTCCGGCATCGGGGCGGGCGGCGCGTTCTGAGATTCGGTGGCCGATGGAGCGAGGGTGAACTGCATGTCAGTGAAGTTAAGTTCACCTCCGCTCGGTGCTGCGTTAACACCACCTGGCTTGCCAGCAGAGGGCCGAGTCGACGCGCCTTGAGCTGCTTGGGGCGCTGGACTTCGTGGCACTGGGTGGCTGGCCGACTGCTTCCGCTGCAGTCCTGATTGTGCCGGCTGAGCTGGCCCTGTCGGACCACCGGCTGCTGACTGGGGAGGCCGTGGGACCTGGGGCGGCGGAACTGGGGTGACTTTTGTAGGTGGTGCCGCCTTAGGCGTCGTTCTAGGAGTTGCTTTGGGCGAAGGCTTGACTTCGCTTTTTTTAAGAGACGGACTCGACTGCGCTGATTGTCTAAGGGCCCCAGGGGCGACTCGCGGTGAGGGTTTCTTGTCACCCCCGGTAAGGTCGACCACATCTCCCGTGCCCATGTCCGGGAACGGAGCCACAGGTTTGCTCTCGGCAATAGGGACAAATGGAGGCGGGTTTGACGTGTGCGCCGCGGCTGACGGAAGGTCCATAACCGGGGCTGGCGCCGCCGCAGGCTGTGGAGCGGGTACTGGAGCGGGAAGACGGGCAGCCCGCAACTTCTCCAGGTCCCGTATCAAAACCGCCTTTGCCCTTGTCTAAGATCGAGTTAGTCAATAATAACGACCCAAAAGCTCATCACTTAATGGAGAAGCATACTATCTCGCTCTCCAGGTCGTCCAGCGCATCCTGATACGCCACCATTGTATCCGAAGTCTTGCGGCGAATGGCGCCACTGGCACCGCCTGCACCTACGGAGCCATCCTTAGGTGTCGATTTAAGGGCTTTACCAGTATGAATAAGCTATTGCGTATTAATCTATCATGGCTCGCTCTCCAATGTCATGCTTAACATACTATATCGTTGAGCATTTGGTCCAATACCGCCAAGGGTTCCGGCTTAGAAGCAGTCATTTTAGCCCCCTAGGTAGGTGGTATCAGCCGCGTGATTATGAAACAATAAGGAAGACCGAAGAGTAAGGATACGGTGCCTAGTTTAATAACCACAAATTAGCCAGAGATAGGGGTTTGTAACTGGTGTGTAGCCGTATGGCTTGTCAACTACAGGGCCTGCATTGGAAGAAGATAGTATGTAGTTAGTAGGTTGTTAAAATGTAGTAGAATTCCATACAACCCTTCCTGTTCCAAGAACTTGACCTTGTACCTAGCGCTGGCCTCTCTCTGCTTAGGTAACACATGAGTGGGTTTCGGTCTATAGTGATAGCTTTGCTTAACAGAAGTATTGATAGATGAACCCCTTGCTGGCGCTTAAAACTAGCGGGAAGCCGACCCCGGTATTTCTGCGGTTTTCACTACTCCCACATGCCCGTGTTATGTACTGCAGCCAACCATCCTCGGACGAACAGTCCACGTGACAGCTACTTCTATTTCCTCATCTTTAGTTTAACATGTCTTGAACCATTAGATATTAGCGATGCGTGTATCCCGTCTATTATCTAGGTATGTATGGTTTGGATACTTTCTTCAGGCTTGAAAGCGCAAGAGTCCGGAAGCAGGTTATGATGTTTGTCGCTGCTTGCTACCGTAAAGTACTTTGTAAGTACTTCAAGTTTCTTTGTACATGGCACGCACCCGTCAAACCTCTCGCTTATCCTCCCGTGGGTCGCGTCCGCGCGCCAGTCAGCGGTCATGCTTCCTCCCGCTCTTTGCCATTGGATAAGAGCTACGGAGTAAAGCACCAGCCACAGCTCCGAGATATAGATCAAAGACAATGGCAATGGCTCAAAGAAGAGCTTGGCCGTCTGCGTTCATGTTTGAATGGAATTAAGGCTTGCGCATCATTTGATCAATCTAGCAATTTCGTACCCTCGAAGGGGAAAGAACGATAAGATGGAATTTGGCTCCAGCTAGGCTCTAGTACCTCAGTCTTCTGCCGAGGGCCTCAGGTTTGATCTTGATCTAGCGTTTATCTGTTTGGTTTTATCAAGATGTTTGGGCCGCCTTAAGAGCAACTCGTCCGCATATGTAGGCAAATCTGTCAATGTAGTCTAATGAGTTATTTATTAGTCGTAAGTCAATTCGGCCATTCTCATGAATTATGATCCTCTGCCATACGGAGGTATATAAAGGTACTCAGTCCTCGTGCTCCCCCACCGAGATCCCTCCCAATTCGCAAGTTACATTGCGGGAATCAAGTCAACATCATAGGCCGGAATCTGAGCTCAAGACCCTATCGCGCTGTGCGAGCGCATGCATAAATAATCCACTTAGAGCGCTCAATGCACTGTGATGCAACAGGTTTCTCAAAAATTCTGAACCGGATCCGCGCTCTATTGGACGATGGAGATGATGGAGGGTACTACTACGCAGGACTTATCTCTGTTGAGCAATAATATCTTGAGCAGCTTTTTGGATACTAAAGTTTAGAGCTGTACGGTAATAACTCTACCTACCACCTTCAAATGTTTGTTCTAGTAATGGCATGTTGCATTCCATCAAAACCCCCCCTATTCAAGGGTTAGGTAAGAAGTCTTAAATAACTGCAGGTGTGCTCTAATATCAACTGTACCTAGTATATAATTAACCGAAGTATCATCATAACGATGTTTTAGATACATCAATGGGCGTATGTATGTAATCTACGCTAGTCGGTCGTGGAAATAACCCCACCCCACTAGCACCCCAAGCCACCCCTCTCCACCTGATTTTACACCTGCACCACCGCATCCAAAGTCAATCGCCGCCGCCTCTACTTCCAGTGCCGTGCCCAAGATTTGCTGTTCCCTCTTCTCCAAATCTGCAACGATTTGCGAATTTCAACTTCGTCGGTGTTGTCGTGTCAAAGTCTTCCAAGGGGGGCCTCAATTAAGGCGTTTCCTTTTTTCTTCCCTCTCGTATTGGTCTTTGTCTAGTGATCGGCATTTCCTCTCTGCTTCGCTTCGTTTCCCTTATCATCTCTGATCTTCGGTACATCTTTGGACGGCATCAGCGCTTTTTGTTCCTACCTAGAGCTAGGCACTGGTCATAGTCCTGGTCCTTGGGTAGTTCGCGAAGGGCTTGACTTTCTCGTCTTCAATTTATCTCTATCTCTCATAGAGTCCCATAAGTCTCGCCGTCGTCCTCTCCTCATCGCCGATCAGTATCGCATTTCCCCGAGGTTTCTCTCTTCTGGCTTGCGCCTCCTATCGTCGTCGCCGTCGTCGTTGTCGTCGTCGTCGCGCGTCTCCCATCTACGCGTATTTTCCCGTTTGCCAGTCCCGAGCTTTGCCGCGCTTCTATTGATCCGAGGCTTGTGACAATAAGAACGAGCGTTAGATACCTAAATCTACTTTCTGAGTCTACATCCAACGAAGTCTACGAGTTTACGATATTAAACTGCGATCCTGCGAATACGCTTGTAAGATCTGTAACAGGCCTGGTATCTCGATTCCCCAACCTAGATATCTCGTGCGCCAACCTTCTTGAAGGTCAAAGCTCTGATCTAATCTCCTGCGACCAACCACCCTGACCCCGCTTCTTCGAAATATTTTGTTTGCGACGCTGCTTTAGACATCGATAATGGCCGACAGCAGTACTCCCTCCGCGGCCACCCAGCTGCCTCCTCCTCCGCAGCCGAACGTCGGTGCGCCTGGCTACGACGCGAACCAGAACGGTCAGGGAAATCCGGCACACATGCCTCCTCCACCGCTTCATATTCCCCCGAACACGAACCCTATCCCGACTGCCATTACATCCCCTGACAAAGGAGGTGTTATGTCACCCAGCAGTGGCGGACCTTTCACGCGTCGAGCTGCGCCGGAACCTAATAAGCGAGCGTTGTATGTGGGTGGTCTTGACCCTCGGGTGACGGAAGACGTCCTGCGCCAGATCTTCGAGACTACCGGACACGTCCAGAATGTTAAGATAATTCCTGACAAGAACGTACGTACTCCCCTATCATCCTAGTTGCTCGTGTGCATCAATGGGACATGCTGTCGGCAGGTCCCGACGGTTACTATCCCCTTTCCCCCCTTGGTCAATAGCAGGAACTAGTCAGCTGGAGTTGGGCTAATGTCATGCAAAAGGCAAAGGGTTACAACTACGGGTTCGTGGAATATGATGACCCTGGCGCGGCAGAGCGTGCGATGCAGACCTTGAACGGCCGGCGTGTGCACCAATCTGTGAGATCGCTACCCTCTCCGAACCCCGCGAAGGGCCACGGCTTATAGATTCTAGGAAATCCGTGTCAATTGGGCATATCAGTCGAACACGTCTAACAAAGAAGACACTTCCAGCCATTTCCATATCTTCGTTGGCGACCTCTCTAATGAAGTCAATGACGAGGTGCTCTTGCAAGCTTTCTCTGCTTTCGGGAGCATCTCGGAGGCGCGAGTGATGTGGGATATGAAGACAGGTCGCTCGCGTGGATACGGCTTCGTCGCTTTCCGAGAGCGCGCTGATGCTGAGAAAGCTCTGAGTTCCATGGATGGAGAGTGGTTGGGTTCTCGAGCCATTCGGTGCAATTGGGCCAACCAGAAGGGTCAGCCTTCGATTGCGCAACAGCAGGCCATGCAGGCGATGGGCATGACCCCCACTACGCCGTACGGGCATCATCATTTCCCTACTCACGGCATGCAAAGCTACGATATGATCGTGAACCAGACGCCGGCATGGCAAACGACTTGTTATGTTGGGAATCTCACCCCCTACACGACCGCACAGGATCTGGTTCCTCTTTTCCAGAATTTCGGATTCGTCGTCGAATCTCGATTCCAGGCCGATCGTGGGTTTGCTTTCATCAAGATGGACAGCCACGAGAACGCCGCGATGGCCATATGCCAGCTGAACGGTTATAACGTGAACGGTAGGCCCTTGAAGTGCAGTGTAAGTCGGATCTCTGGGACTCTTGCAACGTACATGCTGCTAATTATATCGAAGTGGGGCAAAGACAAGACTCCTAACCCTCACGGAGCGTCGCCCTTCGACCCGTCTCAACAAGCTTTCAGCCCGCAGAGCGCCCAACCTCCTTCTGCCTATCCGGGTACTCCGTCGACTTATTTCCCTCAGTACGGTGGTACGTCGGGTTCCAAGTGGCTTCAGTTGCAGTTCGGTGCTAACTTCCCAGCAGGCCAGTATGGCGGTCAGCAGCAAGGTTACGGCGGTCCGCCAGCTCAGTCGCCGGCGGGCTATGGAGCGCAGCCGATGGGATACAGTGGACCGCCCAGCGCTGGTGGCTACGGTCGTGGACAACAGCCTCCCAGCCAGCAGTGGACTCAGCCGCCCCCCAACCAGAACTTCAACGGGTACCCTGGCTACCAAGGCTAAAGGAGTTGGTCTCTTGGCGGCAAGTACGCTTTCCAAATTTCGGGTGCAAAAGGAACGATGGATGGAACCCAGGTGCACAACCCTCACCATATTCTCGACCGTAAAGTAGACGGGCCCTTACTTTTCTTCATGGACCGAGGTGGAGGGAGCCACAGGGAAAAAAAATTTAATGAGCTCAATGTATCTCAGGTTCTTGGTGTCTCGTCTCGGGTGCTTCTTACTTATGTTCTGATATTTCTTCTGTTCGTATGGTTTATCATGTTGGCTCAAATGTGATATCCTGAGCCCCGTACTCCCCTTATTTACTTCTCTGAAAAATATTTCGGGCATTATTTTTCCATTTTCCTGTTTCTTGAAACCATTCGTTGGTTCCGGGTACCTACATACTTCCTATACTTGTTTGTTACAACCTGTTGCGGTGATCTTCTGGATGTTGTTTTTGTCATGACATGATTCCCCTTTTCTGCGGGGGCTGATGAAGTCACGGCTTGTCCCACCACCATTGTTTCATCTACTACGTCTTGACATCTTTTTATGCGGTCCTTTCGTTTCGTTCTCCTTGTTCCATCTTGGCCCGGGAGCAGGCTTCTTACGGTCCGCCTGCCTGCGGACGCGATACACACACGCATAGAGAGAGAGAGAGAGCCTGTGTGTGTGAGTGTGCGCGGCCAGCGGACTGGGCTAGATTGGATGATGGGCGAACAGACACATTAAGTTGATTGGCGAAAGCGTATCCTGGCCGGCGAGGATAGCGAAGAGAAAGCGAAAGTGAAGCATTTGAGCATTTACCCCTGTCGCTATTACTGGCATAGCGCGCGAGAGAGAGGGAAAGGGAGAAAAGGGGAAACAGAGACGGCAGCGAGCGAATGAGCGAGCGAGCGTATTAGGCACGCGTTTGGATGTGCGTGTGAATGTACATAAGGTAAGTATGTATGTATTTGTGTACGGAGTCTCTCCTTGTGAAGCTACGCCCGAGGAAGACGCGGTGGATCAATACAATGCCGTTGGAAGGAGCACAAATACAGGCAGTATCGTCGATCCAGGGCGGGGCTTCAAGCTGTAACTTGTTAGAGAATTCCTTTTGCCAAAGGGGGGGGTTTAAAGGCGCTTGTATTGTGCGTATGAGGGCTTTCAACACCGACACACTGTCGCCTTCGACGAATTTCTGACGTTCTAGCTGCCGCATTACTTGGAGGGAGGTGTATTCTGTTTGCGGGCGGTATTGCTAGGTTAGCTAGAGATAACCAGTGCCGATCCTCAAAGTATCATATCACGTAGCTGAGAGGCCATTTGGGTCGCTGTTCGTCGGATACCAGGTACTGCATCGCGCGGTATGCCATCCGTCGTTCGGTTGATGCAGTAGACACTATCTAAACAGGCACCACCTTCAGCTAGACCCGGCAATCCCCTAGTTGAATTACGGCAAAAAGGGCTTACTCGTGTTGAAACTTTGTAAACGGTGTTTGAAAACTGAAAATATATGGTCTATCTAGCACCTGCCTCTGTCCGACGCGGGCGTGTTTTGATCATTGGTAAGAGCCTCGTCGAAAACATTATATAATGAAGAGATATATTACGAGCTGAGTGAGGTACTACAGTACGTATGATGGGTAAATCTTAACATCCTCGGGCAGTATCTCTCCACATGTTAGATGCCCGGATTTTCTTTCAGTTGGCCAGTTTCGTGCACTAGCTGATACCTGACAAAGATGGTTTTATTCCGCAAGGTACTAAGTAATGATACCCTTTCTTTGCTCCGAATGCTCCCCGGTCTAACCGAACCGAGTTCAATATGCAGGTCTTAACTATAACGATAACGATGCTCAAACCATAAAAACCGTTTGTATATCACCACAGTAGCGGAATGGACGATTCTCCATTTTTGCGGTTGCTCTTGTTGCTTTGTTTGGAGGGTTTTCAGATGCGAACTCGGTAACTTAAAAGGCCAAGGCAGATGTTAGTTGGGGGTGTAACGAACCCCGGCACTAACAAGACAGATCCTGCCCCACCAGCCGATAACCTTTTGGCGTCATTGGGCCTTCATGTGAAGCGCGTAATTTTGTGCCCAACTTCCATTCAGATTCAGGTCCAGACCTCTAAACTCGATGTCATTTTACATTGATGAAGGATTGGTTGACGACCGAACGGAGCGGAGCGGTTCCAGATCTTCCTCTTCCGCCATCCAGAGCCGCGATTCGCAAATATCTGGCTTCTGTTTTACATGGTCCTATTTCCTTCCCGAAAATGAGGGCAAGCAGGTCCATATGTATGTTTTGAAACAATGCAGGTGTAACTAGCTGCAGCTGCTGAGCTGCAGCTTGAACCATCCATTATCCAACCGTAGTATAGATTACATGGATTCTAGCCTAAATGTGTCAGACGAACCGGTCTTGTAAAAGACAGGTATGTATTCCATGATGCTGGTCATATGGCAACACCTTAGTCGATCGCATGTAGTACCGCGATAGAGACTTACAGCTAATCACTCGGCTGACTCAGTAAACAAAAGGCTGGGATACCTAACGTTAGAATATGTAGCGGACCCTCGATCCTCTTCTCCAGCGGGTCTTGCGTTAATCGATCGCTACTCCATATTTTTCTCTGGTGTCGATGCCAACCAGCCAATCCTCTTGTTGATGAGTTGGCAGGTCGGCAATCTCTTCTTTTCACAAGCTTCCCCCCGAGGTCTCTGGCAGGGGTGCTTGTACATACACACGATGCCATTAATGATGCACCACAATGCGTCTGTAAGTGATGGTTAGCCAAGAATATATGTTTGAAGGAGAGATCTTCTGAGACGGAGAAATACATGCGAAATAGATGCATTCCAGATTTGTATTACCTGCACCTAAGGTACCTAAGTAATGCAATGTAGAGAGCTCTTGGCACTGGAATTGCGGCATTATATGAAGCTTTCACGTTTCTGATAGGAGCTAAGATAAGTCGCCCTAGCGTCTGACACGAGCCTTACTCACAATTAACTCTTGTAATTTTTCTATCTATTTTCATATGAAAATTTTAGCTGATTATTCCTACTACGTAAGCACATCACCCGCTCCTAAGAGAGGCAGGTAAGGATGCATCGAATACCACCTATAGCCAACCTACCTTAGGTAACCTTGCCCGTCGTTCTCGCCACCTGATAGACAGGCATCTGCAATACGACGTAAAGTCTATTTCCTCTAGAGTTATGAATGCATGAAACTTTCAACTTGTGACAACCGGGTGTTCTCATTCAAGCAGGAAAGCAGGTAGTTGCGGTTGTGACAAAAAGCCGTACATGGGCGAATAGAAGTCGTAGGGACCTGAATAAGGAACCTTTACTTCGTTGGTCCCCACCGCTACCGCCAGAGCGGGCGGCTTGGGCAGTTAAGAGTAATAAGCCTCAGACTCATCAGACTCTCCCTCTTGGAAGGCTCATTGCAGCATCTTCCCCTTGTCGGAGGGTGGCAGGTATTCAAATCTTCAGAGCATTGGACATACTGCCCTAGTAAGTACATACAAAGTTACCCCCAATCCCGCCTTACGCAACCCGACCAGAACTGGATCCAACGTACGGGCTTTTGACGACTTTCGCACACAGGCTCCTTCCTACCTACCACGAACGACATCCGCCCAAATCCAACACCACCCCTCTAATAAACGTTAATAATAGTGCGCGGTGGTGGTGTACGCTCATCGATTCAATTTGAGCCTACGTACTACTTTAACATCTATCTATCATCCATTCATACAAAAACATATCGTACTAGACCAACTATCTACCTACGTTTTCATTCATGGTCATAGGCAGTCACGCCCGGTACCAATACCCAACGTCGTCACAAACCACCAACATCATACCTGACTTTCTTATGTACTTCACTATTACCGGCCCTTCTTCTCTGCTTCTTTCTGAAGTTTACGAATACGAAACAAGCTCCCACTAATTCTACCCTGGTTTCCTTACTATTGACAGTTATTCCCACTGTTACTAGTATTGGCATCATCCTCTGACCATGATGAATACCTAGCTCAATACAACTATTCTACTTAATCGCATTTTGGGCTGGAGGTGCCCTTGGCTTTTCCTCTTATCCTCAAACCCCCCCCCCACCACAGTCATAGTCCCCTGTCTACCTCTCTACCACCGTTTTTATTCTCTAGTCTGCGACGAGGAGCCCAACCCTCCTTCTTTGCATCCGATCTGCAAAGGGTCCCGGCATTCACCAAATCCTGCATTGAGTGAGTGCCAAGAGTCCGCTGCGCCTGGAAACCTTATGCGCATCTGTCTAACCGGGAGAAGCGCTGCTGGTATTCCTTTGGCCCAAACCCAATAGGCCCGTCTTCTACTACCACTTCCGTCAACAGCAGAGCAACATCCAGCATTCATATCCACCAGAACCCCATACGAACGAAGGACATTCGCATCGGCATTCGATCATTCTTCCTCTACTGTGCAGCTCTGCCTTCCTTGCTTCTTCCTACGTCATCACCATGGATCAGTGGCAGGGCTACCAGGACCCGGCCAGCGGTTCTCGTCGATATAATGGCAACCAAATGACGCCTTCTCGGGAGTACGGCCAACAACAAGGTGGCCAGATTCAGCCGCCCGTGAGCTTTAAGTACGATCAGTATCAGGGTTCGATCAATTCGCATTCCCACTCGCAAAACAGCGCGACGTCGCCAATTACCACCCCGCAGCTACGCGATGGAAATGGGGACGTGCCCATGCAGGACGCCCACGATCCCTACAGCGGGGGAACCAAGTATCCCTTGCGGCCACATCACTCGACTCATGTTTCTAGCAGTCGGTCCGCCAATCTGCACTCGCCTTCCGAGCCCTCGGCTGCTGCACAGCGATATTCGCCCATGGAGGTTCTATCGCCAACCTCGCCCTACGGATCGAAGAATCAGCCGCAGGGCCAGTTCTCCTCCCCTCACAGTCAACGGCAGTCGCCCACCCGAGGCGATTATCAGGCTCAAAGCCCTTACTACGGCAGGCAGACGTCACAGCTTCCACCTATCACCCCGTACGCGAATGCATCGGACAGCTACCCGTCCTCGGCCGTAACGCCGCTCGACGGTACTTACTCTAACGACCCGAAGTCACCGCCGAGACGAGCGTTCCAGCCGCCCCAGCCTGCTGAGAAGAAGCCAGTCCCTCAGTTTAAGAAGTTGGCAAACGTGGCAGATCTCAGACCGAAGGTAAACCCGCAGCCGCCCTTCCGGCGTGCGAATCCCGAAGGAGGTTTTATAAGTGTATGTGCTCACGCCTTGAGATCGAATTGACATCATTCGCCCCATCTAACATCTGCTGTAGCCTCTGCAAGCTCTCACTGTCCACCTACCTGCGACTTATCGCATTTGCAACCCCAACTTCAAATACGAATCATCACGGAACCCCCGTCGAGTCCTCACGAAGCCCAGCAAGGGAACAAAGAACGACGGGTATGACAACGAAGATAGCGACTACATTCTATATGTCAACGATATCCTTGGATCTGAAGAGGCAGGGCACAAGTTCGTAACATCTGGGCTTATAGCATGACATGACAAACTAACTCTGTACCAAGGAACCGCTATCTCATCCTGGACGTTCTTGGACAGGGCACCTTCGGGCAGGTCGTCAAGTGTCAGAACTTGAAGACACAGGAGGTTGTTGCTGTGAAGGTTATCAAGAACCGTACGGCATATTTCAACCAGAGTATGATGGAAGTCTCCGTGCTGGACTTGGTATGCTCGGTTCTCCGTCAGTGAGGGCTCGTCGAGAGACTAACTATCATATAGTTGAATACAAAACTCGACAAGAACGACGATCATCACCTTCTCCGACTCAAGGACACATTTATCCACCGACAGCATCTTTGCCTGGTATTCGAATTACTAAGCGTCAACCTGTACGAGCTCATCAAGCAAAACCAGTTCCGGGGTCTCAGCACAACGCTCGTCCGGGTGTTCGCCCAGCAGCTACTTAACGGTCTAGCTCTGTTGAATAAGGCGCGGCTCATACACTGTGATTTGAAGCCCGAAAACATCCTACTGAAAAACCTCGAAAGCCCAATCATCAAGATTATCGATTTCGGGTCGGCCTGTGACGAACGGCAGACGGTGTACACTTACATCCAATCACGGTTCTACCGCTCGCCTGAAGTCTTGTTAGGGCTCCCGTACTCATCGGCGATTGACATGTGGTCACTCGGCTGTATTGTAGTCGAGCTGTTCTTGGGATTGCCGCTCTTCCCCGGTTCGTCCGAGTACAACCAGGTTTCGAGAATCGTTGAGATGCTCGGAAACCCACCGAACTGGATGATCGAAGTTGGAAAACAGGCCGGAGACTTTTTCGAGAAGAGGCAGGACGAGTTCGGGCGTAAGACGTATCATCTCAAGAGTATGGAGCAGTACTCTCGGGAGCGTGGAACGAAGGAACAACCTAGCAAGAAGTATTTCCAAGCCAGCACCCTCCCTGAGATCATCAAGACGTACCCGATGCCACGCAAGAATATGAAGCAGAGCGAGATTGATCGAGGTAAGCGGTTCCCGGGCCAGAACGCGAGTGCGGTACTAACGGTATTCAAGAAATGAACAATCGAATCGCCTTTATCGATTTCGTGCGAGGACTGTTAACCATCAACCCGCTCGAAAGATGGTCGCCACAACAAGCGAAGCTGCATCCTTTCATCACCCAGCAGAAGTTCACTGGTCCTTTCGTGCCGCCGATGAATCTGAAGGCTAGTTCCCTCAACCGATCTCCCGCACCAGGAACTCAGCAACAACAACAAGCCGCAGAGCTCAGCAAGCAAAGGGCGCAAGCGGCTCAAGCCCAGGCTAACGCCGCTGCTCAAGGATCCTACGCTATGCAGGGTTCCCAGTATCCTCAGTCGCCGCATGGACAGCCTCCCATGTATGCCGGCAACGGCATATATTCTCCGGGCGGCAGCCACGCGGGTGCCCCACCGCCTTATGCGAGCCAGCAATCACCGTACGGGCCCATGGTTATGAACCAGGCGCCGGCACAGATGTCCACCGTCAACTACGCCAGTGTCCAACAACCAAACTTATACCAGCAAGCTACGGTTCGAGCTGGTCGTCAGCGTGCCTCAACAATGGACCAGCAGCAGAACGGTATCCCCGCGGCAATTCAAAGGGTCGCTAGCCATCTCGATCCGAACCAGCCCATTCGCCTGCAGCCAAGCCCGGCATATTACCCACCGCCGGCCGACGGAGGAATGGGGATGACAGACCCTGGAGCAGGTAGGGTTGCCGGCAGGAGAGACAGCAGGACGCACAGGGGCGCTGGCAGAGGTGGCAACCGAGACTTCATCCGGAACCTCGAGGAGCGCACCCTAGAAGAAGGATTCGGTCAAAGTCCGTGGCATTGAGTAGATCCCATGCGACACGTATACACTACATCTGGTACGCCTAATATTGGACTTGGATACCATGATCTGCCGCTTCACCGGACGCGGTAAGTGCGGCGCAATGAGCGTTGATTCGGGAGGTGCGAGTCGGTCCCACCCTTTTGGTGGCACGTCCACTTGCCCAGGGCCTACGATCGCGTTATTGGGATTTCAGTTTGGCCTCTGTTGAAGCACTAGCTTGCGGCATATGCGGGAGAACACGCTTGCATACAGGCTTATGGGGGCTTGTAAGATACGTGGGACTGAAGAAGCACAGCGCCAAGGCCAGTGGCATCCGGGTTTTGGTTTTCCTTTGTGTTGCATCGCAAACTGAAATTGATGACACATGTCTGCACATACGCGCCGGGGGTTCTCAACCGAGATGCCCATTCAATCGCCCGATACATAACCTACTAGAAGATACTTGGGGGAGATCTGCGAATGGCCACGATGGCAGGCTCCATTGCTCCCCTGCGGAATTTTAACCGTTGGACATGTGTCCCAACCCGTCCGCCCGGTCTACTCAGCACAACCTGCATAATCCGAAACGAGTCGTGCTGTCTTCGCGCCCACCATCACCTATTCTATTCTCTATATCTTGGGGGGTTGGACTGACTGATGGGCTTGCTCGCCATAGGTAGTCTGCTTCTCTTTCTTTTCGTTGGTAAAAGCTCTTTTACGTTAGCCGCGCCCTATGGGAAGACCACGGGGCTTGCTAAGGGTGTATTAATTTGGTTTGGTCGAGGCACCGTGGTGAGGGGAACGTACTGCTGTTTGGCTGATTACGCGGGGCTGCGGCAAGAGGTTAGGCACGGACGAAATACTACTTGCAGCGGCCGCGATCAGCAAACAGCGGTTTTATGTATGTATTCACGAAGGATGAGCGGGAAGGGGCGAGGGTGGCATGGGGCTCGAGGAGGCGGCGCCAAAGGGGGACGCAGGCAGTCGAGCAGGTAGGGAGACAGGTAGCTGAAAACGGCGAGAGAAACGTGCATCACAGCTCTTCTGTTATGCACGCGTGGAAGTTGGGCTCGGGGTTTCTGATGCCTCGAAATGATATCAGTGCTGCCTGTGATGAGCGCCGCGGCTTCGATCTTATGTCGTTTGGCCGGTTCCCTCCGGCTCCCGAGTTCAGAATTGTGGAGGGGGTTATGCCGCCTATTATTTACTGCGGGTGAAGGCCCGGAAATAGTGTCGCGCGTGAAGGTGTGCAGTCAGGTACGTACCTAGGTAGTTGGTCGGTTTTTGTATATTTGAACGCTGGGGCGCCGATAGCCTCACGGTCATCGTCATCATATTCGACTCCAGAATCTACCACAACGTGCGCGGAAAGCACATACTCGTCATGGCTGCCCTACCTAGGATTAGCAGAACCCAGAGCAGTCCCGGGCGGCCGGAAGGCAATCCTGGCCAGCGGAATGGAAGAGAAATTCCCAGACATCCCATCCGCCGATCAGTCGAGTCAGCCAGCTAACTGACCCCTATATATCCCCGTACCGTACCGTACCGTACCGTATCCTTAACCCACCCGATCCTAAGAAAAAAAGGTACGGTCTTATAAGAGGGGGTATCGTATTCGAAAATCAAAAGTAGCTATAACCACGTGCTAGCATGGATAGATATACTTAAACGATTTTATTAACGTTTCCAGTTCTTTGTCCGTTGTGCCAGGTCCCAGGCTGTGATCCTCGCTTCTGGAAGCGGCTCCAGCATCTCCCCTACCGTTCTATACAGCTCACTATGACCATCTTGGCCTTCTTCGTTCGCCAACTTCTCGATTTCCCTGCGCATCTTCTCCACCTCGGCCAACCAAGTGCTCATCTGCCGCACCGCGCGCATCTTGTCGTCGGGTCGGCAGACCCCGTGCACGTGCCTTATCATCCATTGCCGGTGTAATGCGTCCGGCAGCCCGGTCAGGCGTAGTGCGAAGAGCAGCACGACGCCCAGGGCGAAGATGTCCGATGGCTCTTCGCGCATCTTGGAGCTGAGGAACTCGGGCGGCAGGTACCAGGGCGTGCCGGCTTGGAGACACTGATGCTCTTCGTGGCGCAACGATGCCAAGCCGAAATCTATAAGCACCGCCCGGCCGTCGGGGGCCGAGTACAGGATATTGGCGGGCTTTACATCATTATGCAGCACGCCCACGTCGTGCAGGGAAGCGATAGCTCCCGCTATATCCGCTAGGATGCGGCGGGTGTCGGCGATGGTACCTGTGAACTTGTGCGTACTGGTTTCGGTCCAGTGCGGCCACGAAGCCAGGGAGACGGCGTCGACGTGCGCTTGGTACATGGTCAGCAGCCGAGCGTCCGACGAGATCATGCTCACGATGGCGGTGTCCTCCCGCTGAGACAAGGCCTCGGTGAGAAAGGAGTGGATGCGAGTCTCCTTCAACCACATCTTGGCGGAGTGCATCAAGCGATTCTGCTTCCCCACTTTAAGAACTTTCACAACGACAAGCTGACCAGGTGTCTCGGCCTCTGAATGAGACGCGGTGAAGACCTGTGCAGAATTGTTGCCGGCGATGTGGTCCCTGTAAGTCAGCGAGTACTGGCCCCCACCATCCGCCGCTCTGATGTTAAGAGACTGGCCCTCTCGAAGTGCTAGCAGTGGATTCGGAGAGACCAGTCTAACTTCCCTAGCCCGGCGCCGCACAATAGTGTGCTTCTCATCTCGTGTCTCCTTGCCACGCTTGCGGTCGTGAGCCGAGGTCTGCGAGGCCTGCGAATCCTCTGGGGACCTGCGTCGCTTCCGATCATCCCCGATCGGAACAACGGGAGTTGCCTCAACCTCAAAGAAGCGGCGCGGCATGACTTTGAGGTCCACAGCTACTGCAGGGCCATCCTTGCCTGGCGACTTTGCCTTCTCGGTGTCAGTACTATCGCGAGCTTGGAGTGAGTGTGGTAACATACATGAAGCCTCCACGTACCTGGCGCCACGTCGATACCTGCTAGCGGGTAGACGACGAACGGCTGCACTGGGTCTCCCGATGTATCATCCCCTACAAAGGTAATGTGGATCGGCGTCTCCTCATCCTTATTAAAGCAGTAGACTTGATCCTCACCAGGGTCAAAATACACTGTGCAGTGGATTTCGCTGCGTTCGGGAGGCAGCCTCGCGTCAATCTCATAACCTGGAGCCTGCGCCGTCTGCGTAATAGCAGCGACGGCGACGGGGGCCATGTCGGTCACGGGCAGTGTAAACCACGAAACGCCCGTCGTCGTCTCCGAGGGAGGAGGGCGTAGAGCTGCGGCTATCTCCAGAGATCCTGTGGAAGGCCTTATGTCGACCTGGGTTCCCGTTGCTGTCGGCATCACGGCCAGGCGAACTTGTTCCATGTCCCACTCCTCACCCGTCTCTGAGGAGTGAGCCGGCGGAAGGCACAGGCTGTGCAAGCTGATGCCATGTTGTTGTGAGAATGGCTGCGTAGATTCTGTTCTGTCTGAGAAGGGCTGTGTGGATTCAGTCTGTTGAGTGGTGATGTTGACTTGGGACATATTTTAAATAGATTTTGAATCATGAACGAGGGGACCTTGAAGACCAAGTATGCACCTAGGAGGTAACGCGAGCATCGGTAGGATGTTCCTATGGGAATACAGAATTCTCGATATTATGATATGCGCTTGTCGAGGCTAGTATGTCTCTCTCTTCACCAGCCCCCAAACATACTAACTTGCATAATTGGGGTGGTAGGACCACAGGTATTTCATCCATTCGAATGCTGGATGGCTCGGACACTCTATCAGCCACAAAGTCAAACCAGCCACAATGAAACACAAGCCTCATTATATTACAGTAAACCACATCAAGCCACACTTGAGGCTCAACGTGCCTGGTGAACTTTAACGTTACTTCGTAATTCCAAGAACATCCAAAGGACGACATTCCAATCAATCAACAAACAGATATCCATTGGTACAACGAATTCATCGGTTCTCGTCGAAATACAGCACGGCCCGAATATGGAATTCGAGTTCCCGCGATTCAAACCCGACTACGTCCGCCAACCGGAACTGCGCTGGGAATGGTGGCGCTTCGGCCTCTCGCCCAAAGAAGCCCTCGCCCTGCACGACCAGTACAACACCATCTCCCTGCCCATCCTCGCTCCCCAAGCATTCCACGTCGACCTTGCCGAGATGTCCAGCAGTGCAGCTACCGTCGAGGAACTACACGCCCGTCTGGCCCAGCGTGGCAGGGCCCGACGCGCCGAGGTCCTCAAGAGCTGGAGAGAGACCGGCACTCTACTGGTCGCCGAGCCTGACTGGGAGACGGACAAGAGCCGGCTGCTAGCCCAACTCTGCAACATGACGGGCGAGCCGAGTCTCGACGCGATACTTCAGTTCATGTTTAGCCATCTGCCCGACGACAATCGCTACGCTCAACGGCTGGCCGCGAAACGCGATGACAACGTGCGCCTGCCATCGTCCCCACCAATGTCGCCACGCAAGCGGCGTCGTTGCGATGACGTACCACCTCCCGAGTCGCCGCCTGCCAAACGTATTATGGGAGAGATGGATCGCAAGAACACGGAGCAAGAACATGAGGGGCAGGAAGAGATGGCAAGGAAACGTGGCAGCCGGAAGCGCAGTCGATCGGATAACACACCATCCGACGCACTACCGGATGCAACACCATCCAAAAAGCCGAGGAAAGAGGAGGCTGACACAGCTTCGCCGGGGGAAATAACTGAGGAGAAGGATCCCACACGAAGGCCGGCCCCGGCACAAGAACCACGAGTACTTGAATCGCAGCGGGAACGGGAGACAGATATAAGCCAACCATCACCGGTCGCCGACTGCCATCAATCACACGGCCCCAGTCCGAAACTTGACCAGCACCAGCGGCAGGACGAGAGACATGTAGAGAACTATGAAAGTGCCGATGAGCTCGGGCCAAGCAGCAGTGATACGGAACAGGCGGATCCAGCACACCCCAGGGAAGAAGACCAAGAAGAGCTTATGCCCAAACCCAAATGTAATCGGACTTTCGACTACCAGACGCCTTTATCCCCCCCTATCTCACACGAGAGTCCTGGTTCGGAAGACCGCAGCTTCGCTTCGTCACTAGGAGATTCGACCTGAAGCAAGCACGAACGACTCCCACATTGGGAAATGTCGAGACGCGGAGCTGCTTGACTCCCAGTTGGGCTCTAGCAGGTTCGCAAACCCAGACAGTGTCCAAGCTCGAAACGCTCCGGCCACCAGTGACCGTGTAGCGGCGGACGGCAAAGCCTGTACGAACTACTACTTTATGCACGAGGGCTTACGACAGCCGCCCACTCAGGGCCCGGCCGAAGCATCAAGGGGTAGATGCCGCTAAGACGAGATAGTCCGCCGACAATATGCGAAGGTGAAGGAGTAACCGACGATAAAGGCACGAAACTCTGGCATCGTCAGCCCTGCCTGGCTAACTTCGGCTCCTACAGCTTAGCAGTGGGCGTGTACTGGTTATCCTGACAGGGTTGGGTGCAGCCAGCGACGTTAACTCTGAGATTGGCATGCCGGGCGGGAGAAGAAAGTGTGCTGATTATCCTGACAGGGTCGGGTGCAGTCAGTGACATTCTTCCCCCCTCCAGCCATGTGTTTGTAGGAGTCGGTAGGCGACACGCCGAGTTGAAGATGTTGGGACTAAGTCGGTGTCAGGCAACCTGAGGCGGACGCAGGAGTAGTAGACATATGCTGGTTATCCTGACAGGGTCGGGTGCAGTCAGTAATGTCTCCTCCTAGTCTGTCTCCGAAGAGTGAGCCAAGGGGTGCGTGTACCGGTTATCGTGACAGGGTCGCGTGCAGCCGGCGACGCATCTACCCTTTGGTCATTGCTTCTACATTTCTACGCCGACACCAGGTCATCAAAAGCCCCAACGCCAGGTTTGTCGCTATTGGAATTTAAGGCATCAATCAGTCTAGTCCACGGCAGTATGGGTACACATCCTCCTTCGCCTGGGGGTGTATAGCAGTTGTCTGCACTTCGTGTGTGCCTCCGGAGCTTTCCCAACCTATATGCGAGCTGTCACGGTCCGGTTGCTTGCCGCCTGTCAGGATCACCTGCATGGCCCCAAGGCCCACGAGACAATGCTATGTTGGGATAGCGTCAACGAGTCAGGAGCGATGTGGGGCCGATAGGGGCCCGAATGGCAATTGGGTTATATGTTGTATATACGAAGCCACCCCCCCTTGGCACAGAGAGGGGCAAGACCCCGTCTTGGACGCGGATACCTGTATAGTGATAAATACAGTGATTGTGTATCTGACGTATTCTTTCTTATCGTGACACTTGCCGCCTTTTAAGATGAACCTTAACCTTTAAGCTTATAACTAGCGCACATGTGATTAGATGTTAGCAGTTGTTATGATTGAAACGGCTTGAAAGGACTTTGGGTCGGGGGGGCCCCATAGGATTGCAAGGATAAAGGGCCAACAGGCTATATTAGCTAAGGAGAATCCCACTACATAGTTACTCAACTCAGAGGCACTACACGACGATGCGAAGTATGGCCTATTAATCGACTACTTATTGATGTCGGTTATTTATCTATCTGCCCGTCCGACCGTCTGTCTGTGTGCCTGACATGCCAGTCCAGTCAGCCAGCCCTTCAAGTCCGGTCCGGCCCAGTCCGGATGAAATACCTGCCTTCCCCGTCCGTGTGAATGGTTCGGCTGACATGTCGGGCCGTATCATGTCGGGGTATTAATAATATGTGTGTGAAATTCTGAAAGCCTTTCCCGATGAATGATAGGCAGCCGTCATCACTCGCTTGCTCGCTCGCCTTGATCGTCCTATATTCGCAGTGGCTTCCTCTTTTAGTTTCCATATGGACAAAACTAATTCATCAAAATCCGTCTCGACTCTGCTTCGGCCCAAAAACTTCGGCCCCGCCAGGTTAACCCCTCCCAATCGTCAGAGCGGCAACAGCGACGGTATAACATAGCGTGAAGCGGATAATTAGCCAAGCCGAGGGGGGTCCCCAGTCGTCCCTTCTCTCATAGCCGCACCTAGCCAAGAGACCTACCGAGCCGAGCGCCCGGCTCTGTTAAAGCCCCTCCCCCTGCGACCGCTACCGCCACTCGTGCCGTTCGTTCCGTTCATGACGAGGTTATCACTGTATAGGCCGCCGTTCGAGGCACCGCTGTTGTAGTTGTCGTCGTAGCCCGCATCCGTCTCCATGGGGTCGTCGAAACCCATCGAGCCGTCCACCACGACATGATTCCCGCGCGCCCTCGATTCATCAGCGCGCGGGCCCTTCGGCGCTGCGGCGGGCGCGGAGCTACCGCCGGGACGCATGTATACGTTGAGAGTTCTACCATCGGCCTAAAGTGGTCATTTTGTTTAATAAAACTAGTTTCAAGTATACGCTCAATGGTGCTGGGCAAGAGGTGGTCTGAGAGAGATGCAGGCAAAAGAGGGGACTGACCGTCTGGTTATGGAACGTCTCGATGACCCGATCTGCGCCCTCCTTGTTCTCAAACACGATCTCGGCGATTACGATCGGGTGGGTCTTAACCAGCCGACAGCTGCTGATCAAGCCACCAACGGGGGTCATCGCGCTTTCTATATCGGCCGCTGTCGTTCCCGGCGCGAAGTTCTGGGCCATCACCACGAAAGGTCCGGCCAGTCCTCTGATCGTGATGCCGTGTCCTCTCGATTGCTGAGGCGGAGGCGGGCGGACCTGGTTGATCTGCTGCTGGGCAGCAGCCGGTGAGGATGTCGTCCGCGCGTATGCATTGGCGAGCTTGGCTGCGCGATTCGGGCGCGTCGGTGGGTGGTTCGGGAGGGTGGTACCAGGAGCATGAATACGCGCTGCGAGAGAGTTGGGGGCCGGCTGCTGTTGTGCTCTCGTTCTGTTCCTTCCAGTTTGGGATTGATGTAGGTCATGTGTCCATTCGGTATGCACATTGCCTGTTGGTATGCGCGCGGCGGATGAGAGTCGCTGAAGGTAATGTCAGAACATGCCATGCAGGGACGGAGGAACGATGCAAAGACATAGCAGTACCTTGTTTACTCCGACGCGGCTGGCTAGTGAACCACCTGCTGTGGCCTTGATAGGCGCACTAGATCGTCGTTGGCTGTCTCTGTTGAAGATGCGAGCCGCTAACTCCTCATTCTTCTTGCGCTCTCGACCTATATAGTCTGTTAGCTGAGTTGTCCCGGATCTAAGCTGGTAAGGCTGAAAACCCTCGATTCATAGCATGTCGCGAATCGAGGAACAACAGACTGGACACACCGGCATTGATGATTTTCTCGAACTCTACGGCATGTTCTTTGGGCATTGTGCCGAGGTAGCCCTTTGCCAGGGCGTTGCGACACCGAGGAAATCGGCAAGGGACTTTAGTTGCTCGTAATCTCGACGGAGAGACCTTGAGATGATACGAAAAGTCGATATCTCAATTGAGAATGGTGATCAGTATTCGGAGAAGATGGGGCCTCGAGAGAGAATGGGATATTGTTAGTATGATATTAAGCGTAAGTGGAAAGCTGAAATGAAAGCTGAGCTTGTGTTGGCGATGTTTGGAAATGTCCGAGTGTTTGGCGGCTAAGGGACTGAATGTTCTTCCGCCAAGGAGTCAAGGCAACTCAACCTTTGGAGGTCCAGGAACCCGGCAGCGCCAATTGTAATGTAGGTACAGTAGTAGGTACGTACATAGTGCAGATAGTTGCTGGTAGAACGCGTCCACTTTCAAATGTTATGGCTGACAGACAAGGCGTGGCAGGGCCGCAACCGTGGCTGATGATGCACCGCGTGGCTTGTGTTATGTATGCATATTATGTATACACGTTATGTATGCATTGACAACTTTATCTTATCAAAATCTATCGATAAACCAGTCCCACATCTCACATAGTACATAGTGACTCGTTCAAAATTGATGCCTCAGGCATCAAACGATTTTAGCGACCCTAAACTGAACGAACAGGGAAGGCTCCGCCCACACAAAATAACGTGCAGCAAGGGAAAATTACCGATTTTCCTCGGGGGGTTATTTTTCGGCCTTGAAATCTTCAATCACCACCTCCAATCTCAATCAGTCCTCTCCCCGTCAACCATTCACGAATTACGACATAGACCGGCATCATGGGTCGTGTGGTATGTGAAGAGAGGCCGGAATTGCATATCTCTGCATGGATTGCGATCCATAGAACATCTGACGCTGATATTTCGCTCTACAGATTCGTAACCAGAGAAAGGGCAATGGCGGTATCTTCAGTAAGTAGTAACTCGACCATCGCCGCTGTCGCACAGTCGCTCCTCTTGGTCTATTCCGACCTCGAATTGCTATCTATCTATAACCGAATGGGTGGTCGTTTGAATTGGGATCATTTTTAGCTCACATGTCGACTTCCCTTAGCCGCCAACACCCGCCTGCGAAAGGCTCCTGCCCAGTTCCGAAACCTCGACTACGCCGAGCGACACGGTTACATTCGGGGTGTGATCAAGAACATCATCCACGACCCGGGCCGTGGTGCGCCTCTTGCCCAGGTCGTCTTCCGCGATCCCTACAAGTTCAAGACCCACAAGGAGACCTTCATCGCCAACGAGGGCATGTACACCGGCCAGTTCATCTACGCCGGCAAGAAGGCCGCCCTGACCGTCGGAAACATTCTCCCGCTCGGCTCCGTCCCCGAAGGTACCGTCGTCTCGAATGTCGAGGAGCAGCCCGGTGACCGAGGTGCCCTTGGCCGAACCTCGGGCAACTACATCACCGTCGTCGGCCACAACCCCGATGAGGGCAAGACCCGAATCAAGCTCCCTTCGGGTGCCAAGAAGATCATCAGCAGCAGAGCGCGAGGCATGATCGGTATCGTCGCTGGTGGTGGCCGTACCGACAAGCCCCTCCTCAAGGCCTCGCGTGCCAAGCATAAGTTCGCCGTCAAGCGCAACAGCTGGCCCAAGACTCGTGGTGTTGCCATGAACCCCGTCGACCATCCTCACGGTGGTGTAAGTAGATTCCGGGCCACTGTGGGACTGGTTTTGGGAATGCTGACATGGCGCGTCTCTAGGGTAACCATCAACACATCGGTAAAGCTTCTACCATTTCGAGATACGCTGCACAGGGTCAGAAGGCGGGTCTTATTGCTGCGAGACGGACGGGTCTGCTACGTGGTACCCAGAAGACGAAGGAGTAAAATGTTCCTACGGGTTATGGTTCATCACGGCGGTTGGAGTTTACTTGATTGCGCTTTGCATCTCTGTAGGTACTGGCGAGCTCAGATATGAAATTAGGCTCAATGGGAAGTACCCGGAAATCATCAAGAAATGTCACGTCAAACTTGTTCGGTTCCCATTGTCCTGTGATTTGGCGGGTGCGGGCGCGATTGTTCAGGCGTTGGGAATTTTATATATTCCTCGGGCGCAGCGAAACTCGCTGACAAAGGGCAGAGCGCAGTAGAAAAGCGAAACCGACAGACTCCTCGGGGTTTTCGGTCCCTCCTATATGCCTACGCCTTTCTATATCGCAAGCGATTATAGTAGGGAAACGGGACAGCGAGTGGCGTTTGCAATAGCATCCCATGTGCTTGGTTTCACATCATGACGCAGTCTGACCCTTATCTACAGTATGAGATGGTATGAAAGGCCACAGCTCCGTACATAATGGAAGCAGCATCCAATACTTTTCTTCACTCATACCCAGTTATGTAGACCAAACCAAAATAAGTAAAAGACTAAGACCGTTTTACTATTACCCCATACTTAACGATGAGGTTCACCATGCCACGGAAGCAGTGCATTTCGAACGATATATGGGCACCGAAGATCATGCCACAAGCGAATAAGTCAGGCGATATTCGAATGAGAGCGTTGACGCAACCAATGCCTACTAGAGCAGTCTAGCGTTGCCATATAAGAACACACTTGCTCTAACTTTATGATAGGCCACCCGTAGTCAGAAATAGACTTGTTAGACCGAAGAATAGAGTTAAAGATGGCGACGACTACCGTATTACAACGCTCCCAGTTGCGTACTCGGCACCTAGCGTCGATCTTAGGACGACATCGGTGCTATTACTCGACTTCGACCGCATGCAAGTCCCGGCTCTTCAGCCCCACCATTAACCCCACCAGTAGCGGCGCTACTTTCAGGTCCGTCAGGGTCCCTCATGTTCATAAAATCCTCCCCCGCCATACAATTCCCATCACAATCTCGATCATACATCAACAACCTGCCAGACTACTATCCACCATGGCCGCCAACAAGGAATTCGCACTCCTGTGCTTAGAGAATCCTCTCCTCGGTGAGTTTATCTTCTTCTCTGGGATATAATTGCACCCAAGATGCTATGCCACGTCTGGTTGGATTCGAGGGGTGTCAATTCTGTTGCTGCCCCTCCCCTAGGAAGTACTCGGGTCCGATTTCAGTGTACCCAAACTACCATGCCAACTTCATATGGGTGATATGGGTGAATATGTGACGCGATAGAATGGGACACAGAGAAAAATTCGGAGGTTTCTGTAGAAGTTGAATTAGAACACCGTTATTCATCATCCCTATGTCCAGTGGTTTCGAGAAAAGCCCACCGCTAACACGGACACCTCTCAGACATCCAAGCCGTAGGCAGCCAGGAGCTTCTCGACAAGTACGGCCTCAAGGCCAATGATGCGATCCTGGCGGACCCCAAGCACCTCCCGCTATACGAGGAGCTTCTAAACAACTACGATGCCAAGCTGATCGCCGGCGGTGCGGCCCAGAACACCGCCCGAGGCGCCCAGTACATCCTACCCCCCAACAGCGTCGTCTACCTCGGCGGCGTCGGCGATGACAAGTACGCCGCCATTCTGAAGGACGCCGTCCGCGAGGTCGGCCTGCGCGTTGAGTACCGCGTCGACCCTAAGGAGCCCACCGGCCGCTGCGGCGTCGTCATCACGGGGCACAACCGGAGTTTGTGCACCGATCTGGGGGCCGCGAACCACTATGATCTCGACCACCTGAAGAGCCCTGAGATCTGGAAGTTGGTCGAGGGTGCGCAGTTCTACTACGTTGGAGGCTACCACTTCACGGGTACGTCTGCGTTTTGCTCTCCCCGAATCGGGGACATCAGGCCTTTTTCCACCTGTCTGCCTACTAATACCATTCCCCATAGTCTGCCCACCTGCCATCCAGGCCCTGGGCGAACACGCCGCCGCCAACGACAAGGTGTTCATCGTGAACATGTCCGCGCCGTTCATCCCCGAGTTCTTCAAGGACCCCCTGGACGCGTCGGCGCCCTACTGGGACTACGTCATCTGCAACGAGACGGAGGCCGAGGCGTACGCCAAGTCGCACGGCCTGGCCAACACCACCGACATCAAGGCCATCGCCAAGGACATCGCCAACCTTCCTAAGGCGAACACGAAGCGGGCCCGTATCGTCGTCGTCACGCACGGCACCGAGCCCTCCGTCGTCGCCGTCCAGGGACAGGACGACGTGAAGGAGTATCCCGTCCATGCCATCGACCCCTCGAAGATCAACGACACGAACGGCGCGGGTGACGCTTTTGCCGGCGGCTTCGTCGCGGGGCTCGTCCAGGGCAAGCCCCTCGAGACTTGCATCGATATGGGACAGTGGCTCGCGCGGCTGAGCATCCAGGAGCTGGGCCCTTCGTAAGTCTTTCGCCTTTCTCATCGCAATTTTCACCCAGAAGAAGAAATAGTACCCGCTAACTTGGGAAATTCCACAGGTATCCCTTCCCCAAGCAGACTTACCAGGCCTCGTCCTAGTTATGGTAAGAGCCACGGTGGCATATCTTTGTCGTTTACTCAACTTTACGCAAAGGCGCGGCGTTTCTGTCATCTAGAGAGGAGGGATGGATGTCTTTTGGGGTTCGGCGGAGCAAAAAAAGAGTGATAGCCTGCTTAAGCTGTGTTTCAACAACTGACAGGGATTATTATTGTTCTTCGACAGTTGGAGTTCTTTACAGTGATCTGAACATTGGGTTGGTTGGCATGGCATTTAACTGTGCATGGCTGGATTTTGTTATTAGTCTACATACTTACTTAGAAATAGTTGGTCGGGCTGAGAAGGGAAGCCAAACCGAAGCCAAGCAAGGTCTCTTGGCTCACGCAGCTGGGTTGGCCTGAATAGGACTTTTTGAGTTCTACTGATTGCCTGAATGCCCCGTTGAGCGCGAGGTTTTGACAGAGGGTGTGGAATCTGTCTCTTCTGTCTGTAGGCTTCATAACTATGAGTCTCTTCCACCGCAGAATATAAACTCTAAGGCGTGTTGCATAGAAGGGCAAGAATGTCCTAGTGGAGAGCCCATGCTCTTGAATTCGTCTCTGTACTTAACCTTACTAATTCATGTTTCAACCAAACGGATTATTTTCTCTCCGCTCAGCTAACATATCATTCTTGCGCTCTATCCAGCGAGCCATGAGACTTCGGATACTAAAATCCTTTCCAATCACTTCTCGTCTAGCAGCAGTTGTCTATTCGCCTAGCATACTCTACCCAAGCAAACAAAGCAACTCGTCTAAGAAGCTTCACCAATTTTTGATACTCAGGTCCACGCATGTCTTCCGCTTGCTCTATAGGCACTCACACCAACAAACCTCAACTACTGACAATCACTCGCTCATAAACACCAGCTGTCTCTGTGCAACTCCTCCCTCCCTCAGAGCCCCATTGCATATATATACATATATATGTATATGTATAGAGCCTGAATCTCGCACACATCTTCCCATTCTATCACTTCCAGCAACTGGCTATAGCCCTAATCAGTATTTCTGACTTGCTCATTGCATCAACCCAATACCTATGAGTCTCCAGGCGCACCAGGAGACTCTGGACTATATCGCCACATGAAAAACCATTACCTTGCGCTCCTTCCCGTTCTAGAGAGTTCGAGCAAGCTATACGTCTATCTTCTGATCCATTAGCCACGTTTTCAAACTCTATATCAGTCGCCAACCGCGAACCACAACGGCGCACCTTCCCTTCTTATAATGTTTTCCGCAATACGCTGTGGATTTTAATTGACGTATAGTGTTCTCAACCACCCATCTTCCATCCTGTACAACATCATCTCCCTCATCTTCATCCTCTTAACCTATCCTTTCAACATCATCTTCTCTAGAACTCATACTCTTCGGGGATCATCCTCTTCGATTTCTTCAACCTTATCTTCAATCGAGTTGTCTTTGAAGCTCGTCTTCCCCAAAGACTTACCCGCCTCGAAACTCATCCCCGTCGAGGAGTTATCTCATCAGCATCATACTCTTCAGTCATGTCTTCTTCTTCAACTCTGGCAGTTTCCGATATGGGTACTCCGTTACATTGACAATAGTCCTCATGTCTTCTCACAAGCTCGTTTTGCTAGCCACCTCAGACATCAATTCTTCAATCGTTTGACTACACTCGAGGCCTACCAAATGGTTGCATCTTCGTTTTCATCGAAGATCCATCCAGTACAATCCTATTCCGTCAACTTTTCATCGCTGCCGTCCGTTGACGTTGAGCGACTAGCTGCACGAACGATCGTCGCTCGTCTCTACTCGGAGCTCTTGGCATCAATGATCTTCGACGCCATCCCGTTTTCATCAAATATCCTTCTTTTCACCGTCTCTCTAACATTTTTCCCGTCATCTCCGTCATCGCTACATTGTCGTAGATATCGCTGTCCATCACTGATCGTGTCTCGACTGCCTCATTGATCGTGTCCTTAACCCAGATGACTAGTCCTGTACAAAATCCTCCCGGCAATCTTGCTTACATCGAAAACGTCCGCAAAGTCATCACGTTTCTCAAGAGATTTCCCGATCATCCCGCCGTCAGAAAGCTATCTGAACATCAAGTTGAACAAACCTTCCAGTTCGGCATCCTCCATCTTCTGATTCTATATCTATTCTCCCAGTCACACCAGCAAACCTTCGGTGCCTATATCTCGTGCGAATCTAAACCATTGCGCACCTTCCCAGGTGATAACCTTCAGCAACCGACTATAGGCCCATGCTTTCGTTCAACTTAGTGTTCTCGACAACATCCACTGCTTCATCCTCAGCAACCTTACGCTTTTTACTTTCACCTTGTTCAAGCTCCCAGTCTTCGAAGTTCGTCTTCTTCAACCTCAGTGTCTTCCAATATGGTCAAAAAGGTTCTTGGAAGAGCAGTCCACTGACTGCCTGATAGGAATAGAGACGACACGACCACTCCGAGAGCCATTAGAATGTCGGTCACGATGCTTACGACGGCGACGGTAACGGCGACGGCCGAGGCGGCCGGCCCCGATTGGGGCTGTCTAGGCACCATCGGCACTTAGTCGTGGACACCTCACGCCTCATAGCCTCAGCGTTTCTAGCTGTTTATCGCCAACTTTATCTTCTTCAACTCCATCCTCTGCAAAATTGGTCTTCTCAAGCTTATGTTCTTCAACCATACTCTCTGTCTCCTTCCACACTGGTCCTCTTTAACCTTATACTCTTCAAAGCTTATAGTCTTCGAGGCTCTACTGCGTCAACATCATGCTCCTCAGCTCCGTCCTCTCCAACACCTGGCTCTGCATGCTGCCCTGTTTAGTTTTATCCCTAGCCACATGATTACTGACCTACATCGACTTTGGCCCGGAGACTAAGCATACTCAGCCAGCGTCCGCCTTCTGGCAGGATAATCTCCCAATACCATCAATTTATTGTACCGGATTTTGCCTAAGTCCAGTCAACCCTCTGCACTTCGGCCATAGACTGCTGGCCATAGTTTTACGAAGCTCTTCTCTCTCGGATATGAGTTGACACAACCCACAACGACATGCCCTCGGTATGCAATGGGTTAACTCTCACTCAATATCACAAGAGCATATATAACCACACACCACAGGTGATATCTCTCGAGACAGCCGTCCCCGACGCTGTCTCCCTTCTCAGGATCAACTCATTTTTGACGAACCTCTCGTATTATCTGGTAGCATCTTCCTGAAGATTGCAGAAGCCAAAAGTGAACGTTTTAGCGTATCCGCAGCCGACGAGAGGTGGTGCAGCATGCTCAAGCTACTCAGCATGTTATACACAAGCTCGTGCTTCTGCTGCTGGCTGTAGTTTTCCAGTTCTCTTCTCTCCTCCAAACGGGTTGCCTTCCAATTCAGACATCCCGTACATTTCACCGCAACCACAACTACCAACCGCATCCGCAATCGCGGCCAGACCACACCCAGAACCGCCACCACAGTTGCCTCCTTAACCGAGATCAAAGACGCAGTCATTCTCATTGATCGAATATTGGAAGCAGACCTTACTATCCGCGTAAGTTGGGCCGCCATCGCGAGGTGCCAGAAAGGTTACTACAGGGATGGCACGGCCGCTAAGTGCTGACCCCCAGGAACATGGACAACGTCTGGCTATCCCCGGGAGTACAGGAATACTGAAAGCTCTGCCCCATCCCCAAACGAAACCCTCTATCAGTTCTGCTACCTCTCGATAATTCGCAACAGCTGCAAAGATTCTGGGAGAGGAACTTCAAGGTGACTTCATTCCCGCTCAGATCCAATATATAGCTGTAAGTTCATACCTTATCCCATATCTAAAGTGGTCGTATACTGACCAATATAGATGCTGGACCACTTGACGACTGGCATGGTGTCTGGTTCTGCCAAAGCTCGCTTTGAGTAATGGATTATTAAGTCTTCTAGCTTCTGGTCGTATACTTGTGCCCTAAAGTTTTTCGAGCTCTCTAAACGACACTCCAACGTTTATGTCATATATGTTGAGGTACACTTCGGAAGGACATCCGGGGCTACCTCCTCCTGGCGTGGTCCTCGGCCGTGGCCGACCCCGTCCCCGAGGGCTTCTCCTACGCCAGCCTGTATGGCGAGAGGGCCAAGACGCTGGGCATCCAGCACTTCGACGATTTCGCGAAATTCCGCCGCAACGCCAACCTCCGCATGCAGCTCGGCGCCCACATCTTCCAGAATGCCGAATTTCCATGGGAGGGCGACGAGGATGGCGGGGAGGACGAGTCGGACGTCCTGGCAGAACTGGCCGACGAGGAGCCGGAAGAGGACGACGACGACGTCCAGCTGGAGCGGCACCTCAGGGCCGTCGAGGCCGACGCCGACCAGGAGGAAGTTCCCCAAGAGCACATCCACGACGAGATCGACGTCCTTAGCGGCAGGGCGGCCGAACCCGGGCTGACGGCGGAGGGCGCGGCGCGCCGGCGAAGGCAGAAGATGTAGACCAAAAAGCCAGCGGCCAAGCAAGCTGCGACCCACTCTCAGAACACCTACATCGGCTCTCTTATGGATGGTCTCTTTCCAGCTCAGAGTGCTGACGATGCGAGTAGTCTAGCTCCGGATGAGAGCGCGAGCCAGGTTCGGTCCTCGGGAAGTAAGCACCAGAACAAATACACAGTCAAGGCTACCAACCAATTCGGATATCCTGGAGACAATTTGAAGGTGACAAGCAGCTCTCAGAGAAATCTCAGTTGCCTATTCATTCCCCATCATTACATGATGAGACCACACATGCTACCCTTGATCAAGCGGAAATTCTGTGGTCAGAACACTCTCTGTTTTTCTGAGGACATGACTTCTGAATACGTTCGGGCATGGCTCTCAGGACTGCCCTTTCACATCGACACAAAGCTCACCGACCTCATTCGTCAGGCAAGCGAGCGACCTAGGTCCCCAACTTCGACTTCGAATTTAGCATGGTCGTCTGTGACGAGGCCCACCTGCTGAAGAACAAGGATTCCTTTATACACAAGGTCGTAAAGTCCATCCCCCCCGGTCCCTCATCCTTTGTACGACGCCGCCGATACTGAACAAGCCCGAGATATCCGGGGCTACCTTCTACTAGCGTAGCCGGACGCCGTAGCGAACCCGG
This sequence comes from Monosporascus sp. mg162, assembly GCA_004155945.1. NCBI lineage: Eukaryota > Fungi > Ascomycota > Sordariomycetes > Xylariales > Monosporascus > Monosporascus sp. mg162. Next base: position 155,136 of record QJNY01000075.1, read on the forward strand.
TTCCCGAGGGGTTCTCTTATGCTAGCCTGTCCGGGAAGAGGGCTAAAGAGCTGGATATCCGGCACTTTGATAATTTCGTGAGCACCGGCTTCCTCGCCAACGGCGAAGCGCTTAAGGACATGCTAAATCCCGGCTTGCGTCTTTTACGGAACGACGAAGCCTTCAAAAAGCACGTGGAATGCGTTATCAGCTCTCGCTTTAAGCCGCTCATTTACGAAGGCTGTCCCCGTTACGAGGAAGTTAGGGAGACGGCCAAGAACGGCCGCCGGCCGTGGCTGATAAACCCCTGCAACTTCAACCTCGCCCTGAAGGAGTTTGGCTTCGACTTTGCGGCATGCAGAATGATCGTCATGCCGGCCCTTAACGAGCTCCTCGTGAAGCGCGGCATGGAGAGCAGCCTTACGCTACCGTGGGCCACAAAGGTTACGCCCGGAGAAGACATACCGGGCGCCGCTTTCCGTATCGCCCGCGTGCACTTCCACCTCTCGGACCAGGCCAGGTACAATGGCATATATGACAAGTGGAAATAACACCTGTACGTACGGACCGACCCGGCCAAGTCCCGGCTGAATCCGAGCGCCTGGCGCCACTACGGCCTGCCGGCGGTAAACCCCCTGAAAGAAGCGTTCCTGACACCCCGCGTCGAGAACGCCGGCATATATAAACATGCAGAGGTCGACGTGGACCTGGCGGTATGAGAGGCCGGCCGAGGTCAAAGCAGAGGCGCGGCCCTAACGCTAAGCTCAGGGCCGGCCTGACCGCCGAAGGGCCGGCGATCCTTAACACACTCAGCCAATGTCCTTTGGAAGAGTCAGCCCAGGGCTTGTTCATCCAGGCACCGAGGGCTAAAAGAACAACTTGATAGGACACCTCCTTCGTCACCTAGACGAAGAAGTGCGACGGTTGTATCCCAAAACTCCAGAGGGAGACGCCACCATGGGGGAAACATGGACATTAAACATTCGGCGTCTAAGAGACCGCTATGGCCGACTACGAGGCGCGATTTCGGGAGATCGTGTCATTACGTCTGATTTACTTCGCCATTTGAACGTGAGGGATAATTGCTGTGCCAAACCGACACACCACAGCATGTCTAGCGAGTCGCTTATCGAACTGTTGTTGGAATGGGAAAACGAGACCTACAATTTCTCGGAAATCGGTAAGCACCTCGGGTCTGACTGGACGCCCATGCTGATGCAACTACCACCACCAGGACTGATCGAAGGAGTCAGGATCAACGGCGACGCCAAGTCATATGGTCGTCTTCCGGAGAGCATCGTCGGTCTGTTGCACCACACCGGTTTGACGTTTCTCGCGGTGCCAGTCGACAAACGCATCATACCGCAGTTCCGGCAAGCCTACTTTACCCAATACGACGAAGCTAGACGCGCAGTCTGCTCGCACCTCCGCTTCCCGACGTCCAACAGCCCATCTACATCGTCGCTACAGCTACCACTATTGGATATGGCAAAAGATCGGGCGCTCGAACGTTATTAGTTCAAGCGGTATATGGTTATATATATGTATTCTCACAACTACTGTTGCACTTAGCTCCTGAGGAGGCGACGCTATCAACATTATCGCAGCAAGCCGCGACGGAGACGAAGCTACTGACGCCCGATCCATAATGGCACAACCCGGCGGCACGGGCAAACCGGCCACCAGCGACGCCGCGCTGGATAACGAGGAGCACGAGATCCTCTCCGTATGGGGTAACAAGGATGCCGCAGAGAGAGAGGCGTGGGTCTGCTAAATGAAGAGGACGAAGCGACGACCCTACTATCTCTTGCCGGCCATCATCGACCTGATCGACCAGGAAGGCAAAAATGCGGACAGGTCATAGCGCGTCATGCAGGAGATCCTGGCCATGGTGTAGACGCGGCGCATTATGAAGACGCCATTAAAGATGCCCCATGGCGAAACGTCGCACCCGGACAGGACCTGCCCCCATGCGCGCCATTATGGAGGAGTTATGGAGGAACAATGCAACTCTCCCTCAGAGCGGGACGCTCGACGACTGGAGTACCGCAAAGTGCAAACAAGCATCTCAGATTAGCTGGTCAAGGTGACGAATGAAGTGGCGGATCCCAATCCTGAGGATGAGAACAGCATCGACTCGTGATATTCACTCAGTCGCCATGGGCTGAGATACGGCAAGGACGACACTAAGGATCTCACGGACCTCGTCGACCACTTCAACATGAAATTATTCCGCCCTGGCGCTGAGGACACGCCCACCCTCTCTGAGATCGTCAAGGGCGCGACGCCGGAAGATACCAAGACCAAGATCAACTACGTCGTCCTGCGACTCCTGTCGTTGTCCTCGTTCGACATGCACCTCCGGGACGTCCTCACCAAAGAGGGCAACATATCGAAGCAGGAAGCCGAGAAGCTGCAGGCTCGTGTCGCCCGAATGGCCATGGGGGCCAAGAATACCAAACAGGCCAAGCAGTCCTTCGAGAAGCAGAAGAAGACCGAGCTCGCTAACAACACCCCCCGCCCTAGGCGTCGACCACACGGAGCACCTGATACAGCTCGACCCCAACGGCGGCCTCACCTATATCTTCACCGCAGGCAACAGTCATTCGAGACTTTTAACATCCCCAGATGCGTTAATCGCAGACGACCGAAGTATCAGCGAGCATGAAACCACTGATCCCAAGAAGGCGCACACGGAGCCGCCGACGGCAGCAACAGATAACAACGGCGGCACCATAACATCTGGTTTTGGGTAAACGCACTAAAGCATCGAACTCACTAAAGCATCGAGCGCGGCCTAGCTAGGACCATCGGCAGCCATGCTCCCCCCTCCACTGAAGTCCGAATCGCCACACCGACGCCGTAGCCAGTCGGCCATCGAGTTACAACAGTAGACCTTCTTCAGGGACTGAACACCGTTATAGACAACATGGGTTCACGAATGTCTGAACGAGATTTTTGGTGCATCTAGGAAATGCCGTCGCCAAACACTACGCCGGAGCAACACCAGCGACCGAGCGTCGTGCTGCGTTCGCTGCCCTGCTGAAATGTTGTCTTGCCTTCTGTGACCGGTGCTTCAGAGTCCGCGATAAGCGACACGATTGTGTTGTAGTCGCTGTCGTCAGCATCATCTTGTTGGCATCTGGGGACTGGACTGCAGTGGGAGTGTTCTCAGAAATTCTCAGACATTCTTCTCTTTCGGAAGCCCCCCTATTTCGGAGATGATTCTCTCAGGTTTCCGAGATCACCACCAAGAATGGTGGAATCAATTATCAATGCAACATAAAGAAGGCCGACGGCACCGAATGCGAAGCCACCACCAAAAATGAAGAGCGTAGCATCGGCTCCCACCGCAAGGTTCATCGGCCGAACTTCAAGTGTACGGCTGATGAGACTTCGTGTCCCGAGATCAGAGGCACTAACTATCTTACATTCAACAATTCAACTGCACTCACCCCTACAACTACTACTTCATTGTTATCTTTCCCTGGCTCAAGGCTGTGCTTCATGTGGGTATCTATTAGACCCTAGAGCAGTCTGGAAAACATTTCAATCTTCTTCTCACTTCATCAGGTTCCTACCTGTCTACAACTTAGCAACTTGGCGATTCTGTTCTTATGCTCTCAGTTACGCGTTTGTTTACCAATGCCTAACGTGGCATCCAAGGCGTCCTGCTTTTCGAGAATTCCGTTCTCCTTGACTCTCCCCCTTCTTCTCATCTTCGGATCTGAAGAAGTCATTTCGCAAGCTCCTTAAAGGCTCTGCGCTCGTGGGAATCAGCCGTCTCGGCTCGCAGCGACTCTAGTCTCTCATCACCATCATTACCATCATCAGCAGCAACAACGAAACAATGCCTCGCAGCCGCGTCCCCGAGGCGCAACGCCAATAGCGACGCGGACCACAGTCTACCTGTCGCAAAAGCGGCGCCGCTATTGCGTTGCTAGCAATAGCGTTATATATAACCATTGACACTACCAATACCCCTGAGGGGGCAAAGATTGCCATTACCAATTAATCGTGAACCTCGATTTGAGGGCGACGACTGTACACCGCACGGTTTCCGTGGCCTTGTCCGCCTAAAGGGCGACCTTAAGCCTTTCGCCGACGCTCCCTGTAAGCGGGAGTACGTCTTTTTCTTTCCAGACTGCGCCGCCGAACGGTGCGGCTTCCACCACAACGCCTGCGCCAACTATGCCGCCGCCGGCCGTCTCGCCTGTTTAAGGCCAGGAATATAACGATAACGACAATAGGTGCTGTGGGCCGAGGAGAGGCGCGCCCTGGACCCCGATGACACCGGGTTGGGCCGAACGACGTCATCAGGGTAGTCGAACACTTCGAAAACACGAAGAGCCAGCTTGTAGAGGCATCACCTGGCCCCTCTGTTGTTACAGCCAGGAATCTAAACAAGCTCCATAAATGTTTCAAAGCTCTTGGTAAAATTTGTGACGACAAGGCCTCGCCAGAGTACCGTGAAAGGCTCGAGGCGTATATAGCGGACGTGGCCTGGCTGGTTCAACTCCGTCACCTTCGCGCGCCCTATCGCGCCGCTCGTCTGCCTGCCTACCCACCGTGCCGGACGAGATACCCACCTCCTCCAGAACTTGAACACTGCGATCGAGAGAATGAAGACACAGACCGACAGCCTTGATGCTAGGATCGAAGACACGAGGAAGACTTTGGTGACACGGATCGATGACGCCGCAGTCAACAGAGATTCCATCGAACGATTGACAGACGAATTCGTCCACCAACAAGCACAGATACGAGAAATGCAGTCGAAGCGTGATCGTCTCCGAAACACAAACAAGCCGTATCACAAGAATGACTACAACAGGGCACGAGAAGAGGAGCAAGAAACCGAGGACCCGGAGGGAGACGTTCGTCTTTCGACCGAAGACGACGAACTCCCACAGAGCATTCTCCTTGAAAATAACCAGAGTTGCAAGGGCATGGTCATCCAGTGGCCCTGGAGCATCAACCACCTCCTGCAGGTGTTCGGCAGACTCATCCGCCTGGGTCAGACGCGCTTCGTGAAGTGGATGATATATACGGTGCTCAACACCATCTACGACCGCCTCGAAGGTATCATATGGAAAAAGTACGTACGCCAGCTCACGGTGGAATCGTCCATCCCCAAGCTAGTTACCGGCCCACTGGCGGACGTAGCGGCGTACACGTTTATCTAGCGCATGTTCAACCAGACGTACTACCGCTACCTTTGGAACAGGGACGCTTTCGGCATCGACGCCCCCCTTTGCAAATACGAAAAGGAAAAGGTACACCGCCTGGCGCTATTTTTCGAAAACCTGGGCGATTTCCTGATTACCGAGGTCGAAAACGACCAGGAAAGTTACGCCTGTAAGCTGTCGGAAATCTTGGAGTTAACAACTATAAAGCCTTTCGAATTGCTAGGCGCCGTATTCGAGTAACTTTGGCCTACTTACCTTAACGCGCAATCCTACCGGCCGCGGGATAAATGGACGACCGCGTACCTACTAAAGCTTTGCAAGTTCGGCCGGGAAAACTTCCGGCATTCCCTTAAAGATAAAGGCAGTTTCAAAATGCCGACGTACCTCCGCAAAAAGCTAAAGGAGGCCGTTACCGCCGGGCCCTCTCGAAAACGGAAAAAGGACGTTAATGACGTCAGCAGGGATTCGTCGCCCGAATCCAGCAGGAATAACAGTCCGATACCGGACACGCTGGAAAACCCGTCTACCCCTTTGCAACTATCGGACTGGCTTAAGGTAAAGGATGCGGATAATGCAGGCAAAATCGAACGCAGTTACAGGCTGCCGAACCCCCTTTTACGGGGCGCCCAAAACATTTTTATGGAAAACCACTTTTCTCCTTTATCCGGGGTAAATAACGAGGCACGCTGGGACGGCGCCGCCGTCGTCGTAAACAGCGAGAACAAAAACGTATTTACCTCTGATGCCCATGGCAAAGGCGGCAAAGGCGGTAATGGCGGCGATGGCGGCGACGGTGGAGATGGTAACGGCGGCGACGGTGAAGATGGTAACGGCGGCGGCGGTGGAGATGACGGTGGCGACGACGGAAACGGAAACGAAGACGATGGTAGCGGTGGCCCGGCCGTCGACCCTCTGGAAGACGGATCGGAGCAGGCGCTGCGCCAGTCCCGCAAGGACCGCCTGCGACTCGAGATACCCACCGAGCCGGCGACCTCGCAGCCCGGGGATCCCGCAGTTACCGCCTCTACGGCCGGCGTCGACATGCCCGACGTCGTTATGCCCGACGACGGCCTCGCTATGTCAGACGTCGTCATGCCCGACGTCGACGTTGACGACGGCGGCGACGGTAACGGCACAATGCACCGCCTCGCAAGAGGAAAATGCGCGGCATGGCCACCTTCTCCACACAGATCGTCTGGGACGCGTTCTTGATCTTGGAATTCTGGCCGAAGATGCCCATGGCTCGAGGGAAGCACGCAGTTGTGGTCGCGGCTGGATCCCGTTCGTCTCCTCTGGGTTCTTGAGATGATTGCAGTCACGCTTCGCATCAAGGAGGTATTCCATGACCACTCTCGACGTCGTGTTCGGCAAGCTCTTCCATAGCCTTTCTCTAAGCGGCCCCAATCTTTAGTTTTCCAACCGTGGCCCTTTGAAAACGAAGATCTAACACTGGCTTCATAGAACCATCGTTACGGTCAATACACTGTCCCCGACCTCCTGCCCGCCATGCCCGCCCTTTTTGCCCGGCCAAACGCTGGCAGAGGGCCACGGGTATTGGGATTGTGCTGGGCCGTTGATGGGCGCCCTGGTGGGCGGGGTGGTGGTGACCCTGCTCAACCACAAATGGTCTGCCCCACCGCGGCTCGCCAGCACCAGCGCGGTCGTTGCCCTGACTCCGTATGATGTTTAGGAAGTTTACTTCATCAAGTTCGATCCCATAACGAATAATTCGCGGTCAGTGTGAGATCAGTGTCCCCTTAATAACTGGCCAGCATCCTCAGCGCTCCTCCCGTCAGCTCGACTGTGGATTAGAGTCAAGGAGGCAACATGACAGACTAACGATGTTACTGCCTGTGGTCATCATCGCCGGCGAAGACCAGAGTGCCAAAGCCTTAAGGCTATAACGACATACCCCTCCCAGTTTCCCAGCTCTTCAGCCTTTCAGCCGTACGGGTTCGCGGGCAGGGTATAGATCTGACATCAATTCTTTAGCGCCATCTGCGTCCGGGACCCTTCCATCCCACCACAACAATCGTTATCACCGACCCAGACTTCGCTTGTCCTTCGGCAACGTGGAAGTTGAGATACTGGAAGGCCGAAGTCACCATGCTGCCGTGTCAACAGAGCTCGAGTGTTAAGGATTGCAATGGTCTGGGCTCACCTAACGGGATTCTCGGCTACATATACCTGCATCTCCCCAGTAGTCTACGATAGTACACGATAATCAGACTTACACCTTCACACAGTTATACGTATCCAATGCATGGCTACTCGTAACACGTGAAGAACCTTAAGTCAAACACTGCTATTCTTTGCCATTATTCCGCCATCTATTTCATCGCCTCAGTAATCCCTAACACCGGGGCTCTATTAGGTCCCTGGAAAGCGACCCAGACAATCGTCCACGAAATCATGCAACCAATTCTTTCGTCCTTCAGCTATCCTCTTAGGTGTTTGCGGGATCGCGAGGGATAAGGCACTCTGGGACTATATCTCAAATCTGAGGACCACATGCGCATGTACGGGCTTACCTATCGCCATGAGATACACGGTAGCCGTCAGGCCGACGACAGTTACAGCTTCTCAGGGGCTGCTAAACCACGGTATCACATCCAGGGGAACGAAACTACTTTCCAAGACTGGGAGTACAAACTGGAGACAGAATTGGCCCGCCAGTTTGCCTTGCCCGGCCCGGACTGCCTGCCGTGGCAGATCGGCGTGGGAGTGACGACTTGTTGGGCCGGTTTCGAGCTCTTTCGCCGCTGCGCGGGCCGTTCGGCGCGGCGAGAAGAAGTGGCGTGGTGGGGAGAGTCTTCGGTAGATTGATTGACTTGCCGCCCCTCGTCAGCGACAGGGCTCCTTTCAAAGATCTCCGAGATGCATCACTTTCAAACACTGTACAAGAGGAACTACTTGGCTGTTCTCTGTGGCACTCGTGGAAGGGGTGGAGATGTCGCCTTGGTGCACGACCGGAGCGAGTCATTTTCCTTATATGGAAAAACGTTCAGCTTCTGTGGCCTCCGGCCCCAGAGGGTAGCGGTCATGGTCCAGTACTACTATTGACATGAAATATCGGAAGGGCTATAAGTGATCCCCTCAACTGTTTCACCATGCTTGTCTTACACTTCGTCGTTTCCTTGTCTCACCCTAGCCCAATCATGCCTTCCGAGATTTTATCCTTACATTCAACTTTGTGCGCCGAGCATGATGCATGCATATTGACTGACATTCTGCCCCCTAATTCCCCACGGTAGACGTCGTTCAAAAACCCGTTGGAATATTGCAAAGGTTCTTCAATATCTGCTTTATGATAACCGGAACTCCACTAGACAACACCTGGTTCGATGGCTACTTCCTGCTAAGCCTGCTTCGCGGGCACCCCTGCCGTCGCCGACTCGCGCATAGCCGAGATCAGAATAGAGACCTGCCTCAATACCTGTGGGGGGGCCCCGAGCGTACGCAGCTTTACCGCCGTGGTGGCTATGGGACACAGAATAATGGCCACTCATTAGTGTTTGGTCCGGCTGTCTATCTGAGTGGCGCAGGCCCGTTATATATACACAACACTGACAAGGAGACAAGTACTGTACTTCTTAGAAAGACCTTGATCCTCACTTCAAGAGACGCAGCAAGGCCGTATACATGCCACGAGAACACGCATATACCGACGTAAGTCTCGCTGACGACAACGAGCTCGACGCGTACCGGTCAGATGTAGGGACATCAGTTCTGTTGTATTAATTGGCTAGTTGCGTGCGTTCTCGCAACGCGCGTACTGATCTTTGAAGTAATCTAGCCACGGAACATATATGTTCCGATCAGAGGGAATCTTATCGTATATGGGTGCTAGCGTACCCCCTGCTAGCTGATACACCCCCTTAACGCCTCGACGCAGTCACGGCGTTGACCGTCACACTTTATCACTTTCTAGAGCCGTAGCGTTTTATTCCACCTTTCCTCCGGCGATTAAATCTTTTTGATCAGCCAATTTCTCCTTAGAAATTACTTGCAGGGTGTTCTTGTCAGATATAGGGGACATCAGTTGTGTTGTGTTGGATGACTAGCTGCAGACGCTTTAAAACGCGCACTCCTCTTTTTATGGAGTCTAGTTACGGAACCTATATGTTCCGATTAAAGGAAGCCTTTCCGTATATGGGGTGCTAACGTACCCCCTGTTAGCTGACATACCTTTTTAACGCCTTAACGCAATTACGGCGTTAATTATTACATTTTTTTTACTTCTTAAAGCTTTAGCTTTTTATTTTACCTTTTTTCCGGCAATTATATCTTTTTAATTAGCTAATTCCTTTTTTGAAATTATTCGTAAGTTATTTTTCCGCCGATTAAAAGTTTCCGTAATATTTATTAATCCTAGCTATTTTTTAAAGTATTTAAAGGGTTTGTGTATTAAGGCTTTAATTAACCTATTAATTAGTATATCGCCCGTAAATATATAATTTACTTTAATTATATCTTTTTTGGCAGCTTTTTGTAATTAATAATTATATATATTTATATGCCATAACTTTATCTGTAATAAGGCGACGTCGGCGTTAATACGCTATATCGTTTATTAATTATCGTATTACATATTTAATAATTTAATATTTAAGATAACTTTTAACTTTTTAATTAATTGAAAGCTAAATAAGATTTTTTTTAACAGTTGATATAAAATATAATAATTTCGTTTTTGTAATAAAAGTAATTATTATATCTTATTTATTTGCTTATTATTTTATATTTTTTTTAAATAAGTTTATAACGTAAGCTTAAAATTTTTTTCGGTCGATTATATTATTTATAAAAGAAATATCGTTTTAAGTATTTAACGAATCCTTATTTCCGAATCGTAACGTTAACGTTTTAATTTTAATTAAGTATAATATAACTCGATTAATAGCTTTATACTATACGTTATTAAGGTTTAAGTTAAATCGGGCGAATCGAAATACTGTAAAAATAATATTAAATTACGTATTAATTATTACGTATAGGATAAAACCGATTTTTTTGGGTATTTATTAACGAAACTTAAATAAATTAAATCAAAATGAAGTAATAGTTCGACGTTTGTTATTAACGTATTTAGGCAATTATTTAAACTTTTTTTAAAAATTAAGTTAACTAGCTTATTTATAAAATCGGATTAAAATAATTTTAAAAAAAATCAGCTTTATTTTTAATTACTTTAATGCTAAGGAATTATTGCAGGTTTTTACTCCTTATAAAGGTATACCGTTTTCGTATTTGTTAAATCAATTAAGTAACGAAATTTTAAATTTTTTTACGGTATACTATAATAATATTATTTATAAAAACGAAAATAAGCATTTTTAACGAATAAAATAATAAAATTTATAAAGAACGGTACGAAATCTTAATTTTATAAATATTTTAATAAATTCTTTTTGCTATAAAAAAGGTAATTTCTTTAACTTATATAATATTTTCCTAATTAAGAAGATTTTGCTACGTTATAAATAACTTAAAGACGTTTTTATATATACTTCGTAAGGTAAGTTGGCATTAACAAAAGCGTTTATAACGTTATATTACTTAAGCTTTAAGTTAAACTTAGCCGCAATAGTAATTAAAATTCGAAACGATTTTTTAATTAATGTAGATACGTATATATTGCTATAAGCGTTTTTAAGTTATTAATCGTTCCGTATAACGAAACGTACCTTATATTATTGTAACTAATTATAGTTATTAAACTTATAAACGTATACTTATATACGTTTTAGCATTTATTTCCTTTAGTAGAAAACTAATTAACGGGTTTCCAGGATTACATTTCCTTATAGCTTTATAAATAAGCCTTTTCGGCTTTACGAAATATTTCTTTTAACAGATATATATTTAACTTTTTATAGTTTTGCGGCGGTAGCAGTAAATCGCGCTTATGTACCCGGTTTAGCGGCTTAAGTGCCTTTTTATATGCGAAGATATCGTAACCTTTCCGATTAAGGTAACGCGTATTTCGAGTAATTAACTTTTTAAATTTCCGTAATTTACCGGCCGGTTATCGTACGTATTTACAAAAAGGGCTAAACGTTTTATATTAAATGCAATATTTTATATCCTATACTTGTTTCAGATAATATGTTATTTGATACGGAATATACGAAAAGCTTACGTTTATTACCTATAAAATACCTTTGCTTTTTATTATTATTTTAGGTTAAATAATATAAAAGAAATTTAAGGTTACCTTTATTCGTTCCGTCGGCGCAATAATCGTAACAGTTATTAGGGTAAACGCTAGCAGAAATAATGGACCAAAAGATAAAAATAATTCGAATATAACGGTCGTATAAAAAAAAACAATCTCTTAAAAACAAGCTTATTTTTTGTTACTTTATACGTTTCCTACGTTAATATCTTTTTAAAACTATTTTTCTTATTTAGCCGGTAATTAAATTATTCCGCTTAAGGTTTTATTTTCCTTTTATATAAAAGTTAAATAGTTATTTACCTAATTAATTATTTTTACCTATCGGAACGACTTTTGAAACTGCTTTTTATAACATATAAAAAGTCGTTTTTTTAAATCTTGAATGTTACCTAAAAAGGTGGTTTTTTCGTTAAACTATACGTTTCGAATGGTAATAACCTTATTAATTAATAAATTCCAAATTTCGTAAATATTCGTAAATTGGTAGATAACGAAGTAACTAATTAATGCTTTAAAATTTAGCTTTTAAAGTTTTTGCTTTTTCTTTATAGCGGCAATTATTATAACGTAAGCCATATAGCCGTATATTCGCAGGTAAATTTGATAAGGTTTCCGATTAAGCATTGTAACGCCGTTTTTGTACGTTAGGTAAATATAATAAACCTCGTATAAGCTTTGCCAAAAAAGTGTGTATTTAGAGATACGGTTATATAGATATACTGTAGCTTTGAAAATGTATATAATTAAAAACGAAAGTAATTTAACTTATTTCGTATCGTACTAATGTTTTTTTCTTAATTATATCTTTTAAACGTTTTGCACATCCGTTTTAGGCCTAGGTATACGGCATTAAAGGCTTAAATTTAATACTAAAAGGAAACGATTAAAATATATTTCGAAATTATTAATTTTTGAAAATTTCGTTATTATATTCGAATATTTATAGGAAAACCTTATCCTGGTTCTTAAGAAATTTTAGGAAATACCGAAACGCTATAATTAATATATTTTGCTTTTGATTTTTCAGGTAAATATCCCAAATAAAACCTAAGTACCTGTCAGTAGCAAATATAACGTATTTATATTTTTCAGAGTTTTTTTTTTTCGAAGTTTATAAAGTCGATAACGATTTTTTATTTTAATCAAAAAGCTCCTTTTTTCAGCTTGCGACGTATTAACTTTTTGGCCTTTATCTTATTATATGTTTAACATTCGATTATTATAAAACTCTTTAAGCGAACTTTTTTTATATAAAACTGTAATTAGGCGATTACTTCAAATCTTAAATATCTTAGTTTTAAGTACCAAATTGTACCGTTACTAATTCGTAATAGTTTCGCTATATATAAATTAACGTTTTGTTTGTAAGTTATTAAGGTCGTATCAACAATTATTATATTAATATTTTTAATAACGAATTAATTAAATTTATTTATTAATATAATAATTATCTAATCGTATTTATTTCGAATAAAGTTATTAATTTTTTTATTTTTTTATCAATATCCCTTTTTCCGGAGTTGCCGGAAAGATATTAGGTTATATGCGAAACTTTTGTAATAAGCTACGTCGTACAAACGGAATATTTTTGTACCGTTAAAGTTTTGAAGTATTATATTAACTTTTTTATACCTTTTAATCGGTACGAAGTTATTGCTTATATATATCTCGTCGCCTTATACGGTCGGCCTAAAGTTTAAGAACTTATTAATAAGGTTAAAGATGTAAATTATGAATCTTAAATTTAGAATTAATAAAAATTTTTTAAGGGATAAAACGTAACGTTTATCGTATTACGTTAATCAAAAATTAAAAAATATGCCAAGATTTGCCTTATTTCTTGTAAAAGTTAATTAGTTTTTTTAAGTAATTAACTTTTTTATAAATTTTGATAAGCGATTAATTTTTTTCTTTAAGGATTAATCAGAAATAATCCGACTTTGGACATATATAGTTATTTTATCGTTAAAGCGGAAACCCGTTAAAGTTTGCCAAGAAACGTATAAAAGCATTAAAATAATATATAAAATAAATTCAAGTAATCTTTATAATAAATGCCTTACGTATCCAATTTTTATCGCATTCGTTTATTTTCGTTTCGGTCCGTTTGAAAATCTTTATAATTGCTACGTTTCGATTTACGCTTTTAAGTCCTTTTTTGCAGTAAAAGGTTAATATTTTTGGTATTTTCCTGATTAAAATCGCTTTAATTAAAGAAACTTATTAAAATTCCTTAAAAAATCGGAAATGTTATTTTAATATTCCGTAAAATAAATAAGGAATAAGTTAACGTTTAATAATTGTTACGATCCACTTAACTGTTCGTGTTAAAGGGAGCTCCAACAGTGGGTGGGTCCTTAACAGGTTACGTAACTTCGTAATTTATCTAATTTAACAGATTATTTAGATCAAAGGATTTAAATGATCTGGTAAAGCTAAGAGATTACAGGTACATTTATTTGATATTAAAGGAATATATAATAAATAGTTTCGCATATAAATAGCATTAACTTAACTTCGTTCCTTAGTTATCAATTTAAGCTTTTAATTAAAGGTACCGTTTTCCGATTAAAGGAAAAGTCCGCAAACCTTTTTAACGAACAAATTATTAAATTATTTTTCGTACTATTATTACCTGCAAATTAAAACCTTATTTCGGATATTGCTTATACCTTTAGGTAGATATATAATAGGTTCGTTATATTTTAATAGCTTTTTAATTAATAGCCGACGAATAATTTAAAGCCTAATTGGGCATAAGTTTTCCTGAACGCAGTAAAAACGATATTACAGAACGACGTTCAGAAAATAAATAATACATTTAATTACCATCACTAGTTAGTAAGGGATTAATAACCAGATTAAACGATTTACCATTTATTAAAGAAATTTTTTCCTTAATCGACAACATAACACTACTTTCCACCCGATCTTAAAAAGGACCTTTTTTCCAACCCTAGCAGCAATCCCTTCCAGCAAAGGAAACTATTAAAATCCAGGATCTAAAAGCTAAAGAAAAAAAGGAAAAACGGCTAAAGGAATAAAAGGGCAAAGAAAAAAAGCCCACCGTCGACGAAAAACTGGATATCTTAACAACGGAACTTTATGCATTACGATAAGAAAATGCTAAGCTTGCCCGACAGCTGCGAACTAAAAAAAGGACTTCGACATTTTCCTTATTTGGTGCAAACCAAATCCGTAAAAGTACAGTTCCTTTTCCTAATTACTATGGAATGCCGGAAATCAAAGGTTACAAATTAACCCTTTTAAAGCCTTATAATGGAATTATAAACGTAAAAAGATTCCTGGTTTAAGCTAGATTTTACCTTAAGTTTTACGAAAATTTTTTAACGGAAGATTACCAAAAGGTAATAGCCATTTTTTAGCTGCTTACTGGAAAAGTTTTTTTATAATTTGAACTTATTATAAACGATTATCTTATAAATTACCTTAACCAATTTTCCGACCTAACTAATTATGTCTTCGGCAATTACGAACATTTCGAAGAAAAAATGCAAGCCTTATTTGGAAATTCCGACAAAAAACAGCATACGGTCGAATAATTGCATCTTTTCTAATAAACCAAGTTAACGGCTAAGTATACGACTAAATTTAATCGCCTTGCATTAATTTCCAATCTTCCCGAAGGCATATTATTTTATCCTTTTTATAACGGCCTGAAATTACAAGTTAAAAATAAAATGTACAAAATACCCAAAACTGGCCCTTTCCAGGATTATATTAACAAAACCATTATTGTTAATCGACGTATTTTTAAAAGGTACTTAGAAAAAAAAAAATCCGACAAAAGGAAAAATAACCAAAATTTAAGCAGTAAGTTCCAAAGGAATAAAACCAAAGGCAGATCCTAAAAGGAAGCTAATATTGCTTTAAAGGAACTTAAGAAAAACAAGTTAAATGTTAAATGTTTTAACTGTAGCAAGAAAGGTTATTATAAAAGCGAATGTCGTTCCTTAGCAAAAAAAAACTTTAGGAAAAAAGAAATTCCTTAATTTCAGAAAAAGGTTAAAATAGCCAAACAAGAATTAAATAGCAAAAGCGAAAAAGAAAGGGAAGTTAGTTTTACTTTTTCCCAACAAGAATTTATTATTGCAACGACATATTACGAACAGAATGGTAACTTAAAGTACGAACGTTACCCGATTTGTTAAAACCGAACGATTAAAATTTATAGATATTATCCCGGATAAAAAATTTCCAGAATAGCCATAAGGCTAGGATATATTTGTTATTTAGATAAGCAGTAATGCAAAATGCACGATGAACATGGCCAGTTACGCCTTAATATAGTAATATACGACCTAACATTTTTAAAGCCTAGTAAGGCCCCCGAAGTCAAAAAAACGATTTACTTAATTTACGATTACGATATGCTTTATTTTTCTGCATATTAAGACGATAATTATTTAACTTACTTTCGCGCCAAAGAAGATAATAATTATTGGCCCGGATAGGATAAAGAGATACCTACCGAACCCGACGACAAATACAGATATATCGAAATTTCCAGATAGCCGGAATATTCCCGATCTTATTATTTTTACCCCGAATTAATCCAAAGCTAAAGGGTTATTACCCAAGAATGTTTATGTTATGCCTTTATATTATGCATAATGCACGAAATCTTAAATATAAAAGCCGACCTTTTAAAGATTTTACCCTTAAAATTAGAACCCTTTCGGATATCGGAAATAAAAGTTTCAAAATTAATTTGCTAAATTAGCAAAAGGAAGTAATTTATTTATATGGACGATAAATGTTTTAAATATGTAATTAAAAAGGTTCGAAAATAAAAACGCCTTTTAATTAACAAAATTAACAAGTTAAAAAATTACGTAAGCCTTCGAAATTAAGATATCGAAAAACCCTAATTTATAAAACCTTATATAAGGCAAAAACTGGATAACGCAATTAAATTAAGATTTTTTTTTAATACGGAAATAAAATATTTAAAGCCATAATTAATTTAGGAACAAAAGGAAACTTTATTTTATTATTAATTACAGAAAAATATCAGATTTTTTGAAGGTATAAGCTAAAGTCGTACAAATTACTTACGGTCGATAAAAATTTATCCAGGTATAAAAATAAACGAGTTTTTAAAAAAATAAAAGAACTTTTAGTACAAATTTAAGGATATTTAAAAAAGGTTAAGCTGGACGTAGCCGATATTTTAGGATATAACATTATTTTTAAAATGCCGTAATTCCGTTTTAGTAATCCTTATATTAACTGGAAAACCCAGAAACTTTTTTGGGATTATCCTATAATTTCTTTAAAAGAAAAGTTCCGAAAAATCTGTTATTTAATCCGAAAAGTTAAAGTAATGGACCTAATTACTAAGGTACCCCTTAAATACCAAAGGTTTAAAAAACTATTTAAAGAACGAATACGAAAGGAATTACCTAATTATAATTAATGGGATTACCGGATTCCTATTAAGGAAAGTTACCATCTAAAATTTTACCAAATTTACTATATAAACCTTAAAAAAATTAAGGCTTTATAAAAAAGTTTACAGAAAAACCTTAAACGTAAATACATTCAAAAGTTTAAATTTTCCGCAGGATACCTTATTATAATGGTACTAAAGATAAAGGATAGGAAAATCCGAATCGACAAAAATGGAAATTTTATATATCGAAAAGTTTACGATTACCGATAATTAAACGATATTACTATTAAAAATGGATATTTTTTTACCTTTATAAATACCATAAAGGAAAATATTAATAAAGCTAAATAATTTACGGCGTTAAACTTGCCAAACGGTTATTATTTAATTTAAATAACTAAAGGCGAAAAATAAAAAACCGTTTTTAAAACAATTTATGGATTTTACGAATATAAGGTAATGCCTTAAGGGCTTACTAATACCTTTGCCAGTTTCTAACATATATTAATAACTATCTTACGAAAGTTCCTTAATAAATTCGTATTTGTTTATTTGGACGATATTTTTATTTATTTTAAAACCTTAAAAAAATATAAGAAATATATCGCTTAAGTACTAAAGGCATTCGAAAAAGCAAACCTGTTAATTAATGCTGAAAAAAGCGTATAATACATATAAAAGTTGGATTTTTTAAGCTTTACCATTATTCCAAAATAAATCCAAATCCAGGATTTTAAAATAAAGGCAGTTAAAAATTGGCCGATTCCCGATAAGGCGACCATTACCGATATCCGTCAATTTTTAAAATTTACGGGTTACGTACGCAGCCTAATCAAAGATTTCGGAAAAATTGCCAAACCCTTAACGAACCTTACTACCGAGAAATATATTAAAAGAAAATTCGAATTCTTAAAAAAAGCTAAGGAAGTAATACAAACACTTAAAAACCGGATTATTAATACCCCCGTTATAAAGTTGCCCAACTACAACAAAAAAAAACGATTAAAAACTAACGCATCAGATAAAACCTTAAAAACAATCCTAAAATAACAGGAAGGTAATAAAAAGTAGTACCTAATTACCTATTATTCCAAAGCCCTAAAAAATACGGAATTACGATACCTTATCTACGACAAAAAATTATTAGTAATTATTATAGCATTAAAAAAATAAGAACTTTACCTTAATAAAACCAAAAAACCTTTTAACATTTACTTTAACCATAAAAATTTTACTTACTTTATGACAACTTAAAACCTTAACAAACGACACGAAAATTGGATAATTTTCCTATTTAAATTTAATTTCAAAATCTACCATATTAAAGGTAAAGAAAACATCCAGGCGGATATTTTAAATCGAAAAAAAAATTATAATATCAAAATCCCCAAATAACGTATGTAAATATTATAACCTACAAAAAAAGGTATTTTACAATTATATAAAATATTAAAAAAACTTACCTTTAAACTTTTGTCCCAATTTAAAAGTTCTTACAATTTTAATAAATAAAACGAAATTAAACAGTTAAAAGGATAATCCAAAAACTAACTACTATACCGCAAAAAGGTTTACGTTTTACAAAAACGACAAAAACAATTTATTAAAAAATTTTACGAAAACCCGTTACATAAACATTAAGGGATTTTTAAAACAACTAAACGACTCCAGAAAAAGTATAACTTTCCAAAACTTAAAAAAATCGTCAAACAAGTAATTAAAAACTGCAACGTTTGCAACAAAGCCAAAGCAGCTTGCTATAAACCGTATAAACTACTGCAGCTTATAGAAATTCCAAACAAAGCATGGAATACCATAACTTAAAACTTTATTACCGGCTTACCCCTATTTAAGGACCCCGTTACAGAAATCCGGTACGACGGAATATGGGTAATCGTCGATAGACTCACCAAATATAAGTACTTCTTACCCTTTAAAGGAAATACGATAGCAAAACAATTAACTTACGCGTTCGTAAAATATTATCTCGACAAACATAAAATTCCAAAAAAAATTATTTTAAACAAAAATAAATTGTTTATTTTTAAATTTGGCACCAGCTTTTTTAAGCAAATTAACGTCAAACTTAAATTTTTTACAGCATATTACCTTCAAACCGACGGACAAATAAAACGACTAAACTAAATTTTAAAGTAATACCTAAAAAGTTATATTAATTACCAGCAGGATAACTAAATAAAACTACTTCTATTAATACAAATAACCTACAATATATCCATTAACGAAAACATAAACATTTCTCCTTACATAACCATATATGGACAAAATGCAAAAACTTAACGACCAAAGCAACCACTTAATAAAGTTCCGAAAACTACCTTAATAATTCCCAAAGTAAAAACGATAATATTTAAAATCAAAACCATTTAAGCTCGCCTTAAAATTAAGCTATAATTTTTCCAATAACGAATAACTTAATATTACAATAAAAAAAGAATTAAAAAACCAATTTTATTAAAAGGAAATAAAGTTTATTTATTACGCCAAAAACAAAACGCGATTTCGAACATTTCACAAATTAAAACCAAAAAACCCAATAACAAACTTAACTTTAAAAAACTCAGTCCGTTTAAAGTTAACAAAGTTATTTCCAAAACCAATTATCGATTATTATTACCCAAAACGATAAAAATATACCCTATTTTTTATATCTCCCTGCTAAAACCAATACCTAATAACGCCCCGCTGGAAACAAACTTAAAAATCGAGGAAAATACCGACGAATACGAAATCGAAAACATACTAAATTTAAAAATGGTTAATAATAAGGTTTAATACTTAATTAAGTAAAAAAACTACCCACCCGAAAATAATACTTGAAAACCCTTTAAGTACTTAACGAATACGAAAAACCTAATTAAAACGTTTTACCGCCAAAATCCTAACCGACCGACTTTAACGCAGCCAAAGTCGCAGGCGATAACGGTCTAACCCCCAGATTTAAACCCTCGGCGCTCTAATCGAAAAAAGTAAACGCCTTCATGTTAACGTTAATTTCCGAAGCAAACCGCGTTTGCTTTTTCTCTATGCGCTACTACTTTTTTTCCATCCTTTCTTTTTTTTCTAACTGGTCCAATTTGTAACCTTTTTTCAATATTTTAAGTACCTTTTTTTTCAAAATATTTTCCTAACGGCGCAACCGTTGCAACTTATTTATCCTTTTCGACATCTTTTCCTAAAACTTCCGTTATAACTTTACGAGTTTATCCTCGGCGGCACGACGCTCCTCCTAAAAACGGTTACGTTCCGACCCGATATTCTCCAAGAAAGATATAGCAACAACGTTTCCGTCGCAATAACGCTAACGGCGAATGCAGTAATAACAGTTCAACGAACCCTTTATTATATAACACTATTCCTTTCCGAATAATAAACAACTGGAATAAAGCAAAACCTTAAAACCGTAAGTATAGATAAAATCCGAACGGCTATCGCGGGATTAACGTTAATTCGTACGTACCTTACGCACTTATTTTTTTATACGATCCGCTATAATAAGCTAGCAGTTAAGAAAAACAATTTCAATTAAAAATAAGGAAATATTTACATTTTTATCTTTAGGACAAAAATCCTAAAAGGAAAAGAATAATATTACGATTTACTTAACTGTTCGTATTAAAAGAAGCTTTAACAGTAAGTAAATCCTTAATAGGTTACGTAACTTCGTAATTTGTCTGATTTAACAGATTATCCAGATTAAAAGATTTAAATAATCTGGTAAAGCCAAAAAATTA
Organism: Monosporascus sp. mg162; assembly: GCA_004155945.1. NCBI lineage: Eukaryota > Fungi > Ascomycota > Sordariomycetes > Xylariales > Monosporascus > Monosporascus sp. mg162. Next base: position 175,656 of record QJNY01000075.1, read on the forward strand.
TAAGCATACTTATTTAATATTAAAGGAATATATAATAAATAATTTCGCGTATAAATAGCACTAATTTAACTTCGTTCCTTAGCTATTAATCTAAGCCTTTAATCAAAAGTACCGTTCTCCGATTAAAAAAAAAGTCCGCAAACCTCTTTAACGAACAAATTACTGAATCATTTCTCGCACTATTGTTACCTACAAATCAAGACCCCATTTCGGATACTGCTCATACCTCCAGGTAGATATATAACAGGTTCGTTACAATAATTTAAAAGGTTAACAATTACCTTTTAATAATTAATCATATTATTATCGATTTTAACTTTTTTATTATTTAGAAAATAATCGTTTAATTTTTTATAATTAAAGTTAAAGCTATATATAAGTCGTTAACCTATATAATCGTATTTTCGTTTTTAGACCGTTATAACGTTATCTTTAAGCTATTATGTTTTGCTATTTTGCGATTTATTCGTTTAATTTTTTTGTTAATTTCGAAATTTATTTTAACCTTTTACGGTACTTTTGTTAGGTATTATTTATAAGCCTGTTATTATATATTTTGCCGAATTCGGCCAAAATAGCGTATTATTTCCTTAAGTTTTTTCTTAAAAGAAAATTTAACTTTTTAATGAACTGGGACAGGGCTTATCGAAGTTGCAGTACGCAGAACATCTTGATCAGTGTTTGAGAAGAATGACGGGACTTTTTGACTATTTATGGGAGCCATAATGCTATAAGAAACTGCATACAAGAGTTGTCAGGTCAGCAGCAATTTATAGACCATCGCTGACCTACTGCCATAGCCGAGTAGATTGCCGAGATGCCCAGCGGTAAAGCAAATAGAAGTAGGTAGAAACTGTGGCTGCAATAGTACCTGCAGTGGCTGGTAATAGCAGCTGCAGTAGCAGCTGCAGCTATAGCTGCACCCATTCCTGCACCCCACTCCACTTCATTAATCGCTGGAAATACCGACTTTAGAACTTATTTTGCAAAGTCGTTAATCTTTTTACAAAAGTTTTCGTATTTCCGATCTTTATAAGTATATATCGCGAAATTTTAAGTATAAGCTTATTTACCTTTTATTGTTATCTTAAGCGTATTTGTTAAGTAACCCGTATAATCGACTTTTTCGACTTGTGTAATTTCGTCGGAAAAGGAATTAATTGCTTATATCGTTATTTAACGAACTAACTTTTTCGGATAAAAGCTTATATTAGGTTTTGTAGGTTCGACAGGCCCTGAATTATCTTAATCAGGATCGATATAACGCCAAATATTAAGCGCGTACGTTTTTAATTAGAATTCGCCTTTAAAACGATCCTAGTCCTTAGGTCCCTTATAGATAACGGAGGACGTCGACGGTACGATCGCCATTATGAATAATAAGGTATATAGGTAATTGTTATTAATGTGCAGCCTATATCGTTATAGTAGCAGCCGATTAATTAATAATAACGCGATTTTAGCGAATAAAACTTTTAATTGTCAGATATAAAAAATATCAGTTGTGTTGTATTCGATGATTAGCTACAGACGCTTTAAAACGCGCACTTCTCTTTTTATGGAGTCTAGTTACGGAACCTATATGTTCCGATTAAAGGGAGCCTTTCCGTAAATGGGGTGCTAGCGCACCTCCTGCTAGCTGATAGATGTGGAATTGTCAGATATAGGGGACATCAGTTGTGTTGTATTGGATAACTAGCTGTAGACGCTTTAAAACGTGCATTCTTCTTTTTATAGAGTCTAGTTACGGAACTTATATGTTTCGATTAAAGGGAGCCTTTTTGTAAATAAGGTGCTAACGTACCTTTTACTAGTTAATACACCTCTTTAACGTCTTAACGCAGTTACGGCGTTAATTATTACATTTTATTACTTTTTAAAGTTTTAACTTTTTATTTCATTTCTTTTTCGACAAAGATATTTTTCTGATTAACCAGTTTTTTCTTTGAAATTATTCGCAGATTATTCTTCCGCCGATCAAAAGCTTCCGTAATATCTATTAATTTTAGCTGCTTTTTGAATGCTTAAAGGGCTTGCGTATTAAAGCCTTGGTTAGCTTATTAGCTAGCATATCGCTTGTAAATATATAATCCATTTTGATTATGTCCCTTTTTATATCTTTGTAGCCAGTAATTATATATATTTCTATGCCGTAACTTCGTTTATAATAAAGCGACGTCGGCGTTAATAAGCTGTATCGTTTGTTAATTATTGCATTATATATTTAATAATTTAGCATTTAGAGTAACTTCCAGCTTTTTAATTAATAAACAGTTAAATAAGGCTTTTTTTATAGCCTACGTAAAAAATAGTAATTCCGCTTTTATTATAAAAGTAGTTATTATATTTTACTTATTCGTCTGTTATTTTATTACTTTTTTAAACAGCTTTATAACGTAAGCTTAAAAGCTTTTTCGATCAATCGTATTATCTGTAAAGGAAGTATTATTTAAGGTATCCAACGAATTTTTACCTCCGAATTATAATATTAACGTTTTAATTCCGATTAAGTATAATATAACTTAATCGGCAGCTTTGTAATATACATTATTAGGGTTCAAGTTAAATCGGGCGAATCGGGATACCGTAAAGGTTATATTAGGTTACTTATTAACTGTTACGTATAGGATAAAACCGATCTTTTTTTGGTATTTGTTAATAAACTTTGAATAAGTTAAATTAGGATTCGGTAGAAGTTCGACGCTTATTATTAACGTATGTAGGAGGTTATTTAAACTTTTTTAAAAATTAAGTTAATTAATTTATTTATGAAGTTAAATTAAGAAAGCTAAATTTTTTTTTAGATTTGTTTTTAATTACTTTAATACCGAGGAATTATTGTAAATCCTTATTTCTTATAAGGGTATACCGTCTCCGTATCTGTTAGATTAACTAATCGTCGAGATTCTAATCCTTTTTGAAGTATATTATTACGATATTATTTATAAAGAAAAAAATAAATACTTTTTAACGAATAAAATAATAGGGTTCGTAAAAAACGAGACGAAGTCTTAATTTTATAAATATTCCAGTAAAATCTTTTTACCATAATAACGGTAATTCCTTTAAGTTATATAATACTTTTCTAATTAAGAAAATTTTGCTACGTTACGGATATTTTAAGGGCGTTTTTATGTATACTTCGTAAAATAGGTTGGCGTTAACGAAAGCGTTTATAACGTTATATTATTTAAACTTTAGGTTAAATTTACCCGCGACAACGATTAAAGTTCGAAACGATCTTTTAGTTAATATAGATATATATATATTGTTATAAACGTTTTTAAGTTGTTATTTACTTTATACGACGAAACGTATTTTGCATTTTTATAATTAGCTATATTTGTTAAATTTATAAACGTATACTTATATATACTTTAAAACCTGTTTTTCTTTAACAAAAAACTAATTAACGGCCTTTTAAAATTGTATTTTTTTATAGCTGTACAAATAAACCTTTTCAGCTTTACGAAATATCTTTCCTAATGGGTATATATTTAGCTTTTTATAGCTTTGCGGCGGTAATGGTAAATCGCGCTTATTTACCCGGTTTAATAACTTAAATGCCTTTTTATATGTTAAGATATTATTATTTTTCCGATTACAGTAACGCGTATTTTGGATAACAAGTTTCCTTAAACTTCTGTAGCTTAACGGCCGATTATCGTACGTATTAATAAAAAAGGTTAAACGTTTTGCATTAAAAACGGCTTTTTATACATTATATTCGTTTCGGATAATACTTTTTTAATACGGAATATATAGGGGGTTTACGTTTATTACCCGTAAAATGCCTTCGTTTTTTACCGTTATTTTAAGTTGAATAATATAAAAGGAATTTAAGGTTATTTTTATTTTTTTTATCGGCGCAATAATCGCAGCAGTTATTAAAGTAAACGTTGGCAGAAATAATGGACCAAGGGATAAAAATAGTTCGAATATAACGGTCGTATAAAGGTAATTAACTTTTTGGAAATAGATTTATTTTTTGCTATTTTGTACGTTTTTTACATTGGTATCTTTTTAGAACTATTTTTCTTACTTAGCCGGTAATTAAATTATTTCGCTTAAATTTTTATTTCTTTATATAAAGGTTAAATAGTTATTTGCTTAATCAAATATTTTTATTTATCGGAATAACTTTTAGAATGTTTCTTTTATAATGTATATAAAGTTATTTTTTAAGTTTTTTATATTACTTAAAAAAGTAATCTTTTCGTTAAATTATACGTTTCGAATAGTAATAGTTTTATTAATTAATAGGTTCTAGATTTCGTAAATATTCGTAAATCGGTAGCCGACAAAGTAACTAATTTATGCTTTAAAATTTAGCTTTTAAAATTTTTGCTTTTTTTTTTTAAAGCGGCAACTGTTGTAACGTAAGCTATATAACCATATATTCGTAAGTAAGCTAATTAAAGTTTTTAATTAAATACTGTAACGCCGTTTTTATACGTTAAGTAAATGTAATAAATTTCGTACAAGCTTTGTTAAAAAAAAAGTATTTAAAGGTACGGTTATATAAATATACTGCAGCTTTGAAAATATATACGATTAAAAATGAAAGTAATTTAACGTTATTTTATATCGTAATCGTTTTTTCCTTAATTATATCTTTTAAGCGTTTTGTACTTTCGTTTTAAGCCTAGGTATACGGTGCTAAAAGCTTAAATTTAATACTGAAAAAAAGCGATTAAAACATGTTTCGAAGTTAATAATTTTTTAATATTTCGTTATTGTATTCGAATACCTATAGAAAAACCTTATCCTAATTCTTTAAAACTTCCAGAAAGTACCGAAACGTTATAATTAATATATCTTACTTTCGATTCTTAAGGTAAATATCCCAGATAAAACCTAAATATCTGTCGATAACAAATATAACGTATTTATATTCTTTAAGGTTTTTTTTCGAAATTTATAAAATCGATGCCGATTTTTTATTTTAATCGGAAAGCTCTCTTTTTCAGCTTATAGCGTATTAGCCTTTTAGCTTTTACCTTGCTATATATTTAATATTCGACTATTATAAAATCCTTTAAGCGGATTTTTTTTGTATAAAACTATAACTGGCGATTATTTTAAGCCTTAAATATCCTAATTTCAGGTGCCAAATCGTACTGTTACCGATTCGTAATAATTTTGCTGTATATAAATTAACGTTTCGTTTATAAATTACTAAGGCCGTGTAGGTAACTGTCACATTAATATTTTTAATCATAAACTAATTAAACTTGTTTATTAATATAGTAACTAATTAATCGTAACTTTTTCGAATGAAATTATTAGTTTTTTAATTATTTTATTAGTACTTTTTTTTCCGGAGTTGCCGGAAAGATATTAAGTTACATACGAAGCTTTCGCAATAGGCTACGTTGTATAGACGTAACGCTTTCGTACTGCTAAGGCTTCGAAGTATTTGTCAGCTAGTAAAAGGTGCGCTAGCACCCCATTTACGGAACGGCTTCCTCTAATCGGAACATATAGATTCCGTAATTAAACTCCATGAAAAAAGAAATGCGCGTTTTAAAGCGTTTATAGCTAATCATCTAATATAACATAATTGATGTCCCCTATATCTGACAATTAAGAATTTTATTCGCTTAAATCACGTTATTATCAATTGATTAACTGCTGTTAAGACGATATAGGCTGAACATTAATAGCAATTACCTATATACCCCATTATTCATAATGGCGACCGTATCGTCGACGTCCTTCGTTATTTACAAGGGACCTAAGGATTAGGATCACTTTAAAGGCAAATTCTAATTAAAAGCGTACGCGCTTAATATTTGGCGTTATATCGATTCCGATTAAAATAATACATAACTTATCGAACTTATAAAGCTTAATATAAGCTTTTATCTGAAGAAGTTAATTTATTAAATAATAATATAAATACTTAATTCCTTTTCCGAAGGGATTATATAAATCGAAAAAGTCGATTATACGGATTATTTAATAAATACGTTTAAAATAACGATAAAAAGCAAATAAAATTTATACCTAAAATTTCGCGATATATACTTACGAAAATCGGAAATATAAAAACTTTTATAAAAAAAGTTAACGACCTTATAAAATAAATCTTAAAGTCGGTATTTCCAGCAATTAAAAAAACAAATTTCCTTTTAAGAAAAAACCTAATGAAATAATACGCCGGTTTGGCCGAATTCGGTAAAATATATAATAATAGATTAATAAATAATATTTAACGAAAATGCTGCAAAAAGTTAAAGTAAGCTTTAAAGTTAATAAAAAAATTAAACGAATAAATCGTAAAGTAATAGAAAATAATAATTTAAAAATAACGTTATAACGTTTTAAAAATAAAAATAGCAATTATATAGGTTAACGATTTATATATAATTTTAACTTTGTTTAAAAAAAATTAAACGATTATTTTTTAAATAATAATAAAAATTAAAATCGATAATAATACGGTTAATTATTAAAAGATAGTTATTAACCTTTTAAATTATTAAACGTTAACTTATCCCTTATTTATATTACGAAATATTAAAATAACGTTTTTCATTTTTAAAGGATTTTAACAAATCCTTTTAATTAAGGCGATCTTAATTAGGAAAATACCAAGGATATTAACCTTTTACCGTAAGAAAAAGCCTTAAAGCGTAGGTTGAAACGTGACGGCCGTAAAGGTTTCCAAACGGACCAAAATAGAAGCAAACGAAAGTAACAAAAATCGGATACGCAAGGTACTCGTTATAAAGCCTACTTAGGTACCTACTATACCTTACCCCAATGCTTTTATGCATTCTCTAGCAAAACCCTAAAAGGGTTCCGTTTTAACGATAAAATAATTACATATATTTAATATCGAATTGTTTCCGATTAATCTTTAAAAAAAGAAATTAAACGTTTATTAAAATTTATAAATAACTTAATTATTTAAAAAACCGATTAACTTTTATAAGAAATAAAGCAGGTTTTAACGTACTTTTTAACCTTTAATTAACGTAATACGATAAATATTGCGTCTTACCTTTTAAAAAATTTATTTATTTTAAACTTAAGGTTTACAATATATATCTTTAATCTTATTAGCAAGTTTTTAAACTTTAAGCCAACCGTATAAGACGACGGAATAAACGCAAGTAACAATTTCGTATCGGTTAAGGGGTACGGAAAGATTAATGTAATACTTCGAAACCTTAGCGGTACGAAAGCGTTACGTTTATACGACGTAACCTATTACGAAAACTCCGCATGCAACCTGGTATCTTTTCGGCAATTCCGGAAAAAAGGGTATTAGTAAAATAATAAAAGAATTAATAACTTTATTCGAAATAAATACGATTAAGTAATTGTTACGTTAATAAATAAATTTAATTAGTTTGTTATTAAAGATATTAACGTAATAACTATCTATACGGCCCTGGTAACCTATAAACGAAACGTTAACTTATATATAGCGAAATTATTACGAATCGGTAATGGTATAATTTGGTATCTAAAACTAGGATATTTAAGGCCCGAAGTAATCGCTTAGTTATAATTTTATGTAAAAGAAATCCGCCTAAAAGGTTAATACGCCACGAACTAAAAGAGGAAGTTTTCCGATCAAGAAAAAAAATCGCTATTAATTTTATAAATTTGGAAAAAAACCGTAAAGGATATAAATACGTTATGTTTGCTATCGACAAATATTTAGGTTTTATTTAGAACATTTATTTTAAAAACCTAAAGCAAAATATATTAATTATAACGTTTCGGCACTTTTTAAAAGTTTTAAAAAACTAAAATTAAGTTTTTTATAAACGTTCGAATATAATAACGAAATTTTAAAAAAAATTATTAACTTCGAAATATATTTTAATCGCTTCCTTTTAGTATTAAACTTAAACCTTTCATACCGTATACCCAGGCCTAAAACGGAAATGTAAACCGTTTAAAATATATAAACAAGAAGAAAATAATTACGATACGAAGTAAGGTTAAGTTATTTTCGTTTCTAATCGTATATATCTTTAAAGTTGCAATATATTTATATAACCGTACCTTTAAATACGTACTTTTTTAGTAAAGCTTATACGAAGTTTATTATATTTACTTGGCGTACAGAAATGGTATTGCAATATTTAATCAAAAGCTTTAACAAGTCCACTTACGAATGTACGGCTATATAACTTACGTTATAACAGCTACCGCCATAAAAAATAAAAATAAAGATTCCAAAAGTTATATCCTAAAGCATAAATTAATTATTTCGTTAGCTACCGATTTCCGAATATCTACGAAATCTGGAACCCATTAATTAATAAGGTTATTGCTATTCGAAACGTATAGTTTAACGAAAAGGTTACTTTTTTCAATAATATTAAAAATTAAAAAAATAACTTTTTGTACGTTACAAAAAAAAGCTTCAGAAGTTATTTCGATAAATAAAAATACCTGATTAAGTAAATAATTATCTAACCTTTATATAAAAGAAAGATAAAAACTTAAGCAGAATAATGTAACGAACCTGTCATACATCCACCTGGAGGTATAAGCAGTGTCTGAAATGGGGTCTTGATTTGCAGGTAACAATAGTACGAGGAATGATTTAGTGGTCTGGTCATTAAAGAGATTTGCGGACTTTTTTTTCGATTAAAGGCTTAAATTGATAGCTAAGGAGCGAAAACCAAGTAGGTGCTATTTATATAAAAACCATTTATTATATGTCTATTCGTTTTTTAGTAAGTATGTTATTGATTTATATGATTTAAATAATTTGGCAAATTACTTAAATTAATTAGATCCCGCCGAAAGCCAAGCCTTTTCCGGTCCGAGATTTAGCCGTATCCGCGTTAACTTCCAAGAATTTGGCTTTTTTCAAACAGGAACCTTTATTTTTGTAACATTATTTCCCCTTTTTAAGGATCTTTATCTTAAAGATAAGAACCGTAAGTAACCTTTTTGGTAGTTTCAAAAAATTCAGAGATTTTTCAGCTGATTTTACCATAATAGGCCGTATTTAAAAAGAAAAAGGAAAGAAAAAACTTCGATTTAATTAGCGCGAAGCGCGTAATAATCGTGCAAATTATATTAAGAAATTTGGTTCCAAAATTAATTTTTGTTCGAATTACATTCGTTTCGGGGAAACTGACTGTTTTTTCGTGGTTAACGTTTTAAGTTGCAGTTGTTATACCCGTCGTCAACGTCTGTTTTGCAACGTACTGGATATAAATTTTTTTAGTAAAAATTAGGGAAAAACAAAAACGGTTATAAAAGGAACAGCGTAAAGTAAAAGACAAATTGATAGAACTTTTTGGTCGGTTAAAACGCTTGCGCTTTCAGTAAAATATTTTGAAAAAAAAAGGCTTTTGCTATATTAAAGGAAGGATATAAGTTGGATCAGTTGGAAAAGCAGGAAAGGTTAAAAAAAAAGCGGCGTCGCATAAAGGAAAAATAAGCGTAACTTGCTTTTAAGATTAACGCTAATATAAAAACGTTTATTTTTTTCGACTAAAGCGCCAAAGGTTTGGACCTAAGGGTTGGATTACTGTCGCTTACGACCTTGGCTACTTTGGAGGCGGTCGGTTAGGATTTTAGCGGTAAAACGTTTTAATTAGGTCCTTCGTATTCGTTAGGTACCTAAAAGATTTCCAAATATTATCTTCGGATAGGTAATCCTTTTACTTAATTAAGTACTAAACTTTGTTATTAATTATTTTTAAGTCCAGTATTTTTTCGATTTCGTATTTGTCGGTATTTTTCTCGATTTCCAAGTTTGTTTTTAGCGGGGCGTTTTTAAGTACTAGTTCTAATAAGGAAATGTAAAAAAAAGGATATATCTTTATTATCCTGGGTAATAACAATCGATAATTAATTTTGGAAATAACTTTATTAATCTTAAATAACCCAAGTTTCTTAAAATTAAGTTTATTACTAAGTTTTTTAATTTTAATTTATAAGATATTCGAAATAACGGTTTATTTTTAGCGTAACAAATAAACCTTATTTTCTTTTAACAAAATTAGTCTCTTAATTTTTCCTTTATTATAATATTAAGTTATCCGTTATTAAAGGAATTGCAGCTTAATTTTAAGGTAAGCTTAAATCGCTTTAATTTTAATTATTATTAACTTTACTGTAAGGATTATCAAGGTAATTTTTAGGGCTTTGTTAAATAGTTATTTTAATCGTTAGGTTTTTGTATCCCGTTTATATACGGCCGTATAAGATAAAATGCTTATATCTTCATTAATAAACATATTATAAATTATTTGCGCTAATAAAAATAATTTTACCAAATTATTTTGTTAATAATTAACATAATTCCTTAAATATTATTCCAGGATTTAGTTTAGCCGTTTTATTTGTTTATCGGTTTGTAGGTGGTACGCCGTAGAAAATTTAAGTTTGGTGCCAATTTGTTTAAAAAATTAATACCAAATTTAAAGGTAAATAACTTGTTTCTGTCCGATATAATTTTTTCTAGTATCCTATATTTATCGAAATAATGTCGTACGAATATATAGGCTAATTATTCTATTGTTACGTTTCCTTTAAAAGGTAGGAAATATTTATATTTGGTAAGTCTGTTGACGATTACCTATATTCCGTCGTATTAGATTCCGGTAACGGGATTTTTAAATAGGGGTAAACTAGTAATAAAATTCTAAGCTATGGTATTCCATGCTTTATTTAAAATATTAGTAGGTTGCAAAAGTCTATAAGGTTTGTAACAAGTTACTTTAGCTTTATTATAAATGTTATAGTTTTTAATTACTTGTTTAACGATTCGTTTTAATTTTGGAAAGTTATATTTTTCCTGTAATCGTTTAATAGTTTTAAAAATCCTTTAGTATTTATGTAAAGGATTTTTATGGAATTTTTTGATAAACTGTTTTTGTCGTTCGTAAGCAATATAGATTTTATTGCAGTATAACAGTTAATTTTCAGATCGTCCTTTTAATTATTAAATTTCTCTTTACTTATCGAAATTGTAAAATTTTTTAAATTAAGCCAAAATTCGGGTATAGATTTCTTTAATATCTTATATAACTATAAGGTATTTTTCTTTATAAGTTGTAATATTTACATTCGACGTTTGGGAATTTTAATGTTATAATTTCCTTTCCGGCTTAAAATATTCGCTTGGATATTTTCCTTACCCTTAATATGGTAAATTTTGAAATTAAATTTGGATAAGAAAATTATTTAGTTCTTATATCGTTTGTTTAATTTTTAAGTCGTTATAAAGTAGGTAAGGTTTTTATAATCGGAATAAATATTAAAAAGTTTTTTAATTTTATTAAAATAAAGTTCCTATTTTTTAAAAGCTATAATAATCGCTAGCAATTTCTTATCGTAAATAAGGTATCGAAGTTTTGTACTTTTTAATGCTTTGGAATAATAAGCAACTCGGTACTATTTTTTATTATTTTCTTATTGTTTTAGAATTACGCCGAAAGTTCCGTTTAAGGCGTTAATTTTAAGTCGTTTTCTTTTGTTATAATTAAATAATTCTATAATAAGGGTATTAATAATTTTGTTTTTAATCGTTTGCATTATTTTTTTAGTTTCCTTAAGAAATTCGAATTCTTTTCCGGTATATTCCTTAATAATAAAGTTCGTTAAGGGTTTAACGATTTTTTTAAAAATCTTTAATTAAGTTACGTACGTAACTCGTAAATCCTAAAAACTAACGGACGTTTATAACGGTCGTTTTATTAGAGATTGGCTAATTCTTAACTGCTTTTATTTTAAAGTCCTGGATTTGGATTTATCCGGATATAATAATAAAGCTTAAAAAGTTTAGCTTTTAGATATGCTATTCGCTTTTTTTAGCGTTTATTAATAAATTTACCTTTTCGAGTATTTTTAACATTTACGCGACGTATTTCTTATATTTTTCCAAAGTTTCGGAATAAATAAGGATATCGTCCAAATAAACGAATATAAATTTGTCGAGGAATTTTCGTAAGATAGTTATTAATATATGTTGGAAACTGGCGGGTATATTGGTAAATCCCTATAATATTATTTATATTTATAAAGCTTATAAATTATTTTAAAAGTTATTTTCCCTTTTTTTCCCTTAATTATTCAGATCAAATAATAACTATCCGGTGGGTTTAACGCCGTAAACTATTTAGCTTTGTTAATATTTTTTTATAATATTTATAAAAGTAAAAGGGTATTTATTTTTGATAGTAATGTTATTAAGTTGTCTGTAATTATGGATTTTCCGATATATAAAATTTCCATCTTTGTCGATTCGGATCTTTTTATCCTTTATTTTTGGTATTATTATAATAAAGTATTTTACGGGAAATTCAAATATTTAAATATATTTACGCTTAAGGTTTTTTTGTAAACTTTTCTATATGGCCTTTATTTTTTCGGGGTTTATATAATAAATTTAATAAAGTTTCGGGTGGTATCCGTTTTTAATAGGAATTCGATAATCCTATTAGTTATATTCGGGTAATTTTTTAAGTTGGTTCTTTAAATAATTTTTTTGAACTTTTGGTACTTAAAAAGCATTTTAGTTGTTAGGTTTGTTATCTTAGCTTCTCGGATTACATAGCAGATTTTTCGGAATTCTTCCTTTAAAGGATTTTCGGGCCGATTTTAGGAAAGCCTTTAAGTTTTCCAGTTGATATAAAAGTTGCTGGAACGAAGTTACGGCATTCCAAGAATAATATCGTATTTTGAAATGTCGGCTACGTACAAAACGACTTTTTTTAAATGTTTTTATATCTGCATTAAAAATTTTTCCTTTTTTTTTAAGAATTCGTCCGTTTTCGTACTTAAATAAGCTTCCGTTTACGGTAAGTAACTTATATAATTTTAATTTATACTTTTCAGAAATCCGATATTTTTTTGTTACCGAAGGTAAAATAAAATTGCTTCTTACTTTTAAGTTAATTATAACCTTAAACGTTTGGCTTTTATATTAAAGTGGAATTTTGATTTAATTACGTCGTCCAATTTTTGTTTCGTTTAAGGTTTTAAAAGTCGGAATTTTTCGATGCTTTAATTTCGAAAACTTACGTAATTTTTTAACTTGTTAATTTTGTTAGCGAAAAAGCGTTTCTATTTTCGGGTCTTTTTGATAACATGTTTAAAGTATTTATTATCTATATAAATAAACCACTTCTTTTTGCCGATTTAGCAAATTGATTTCGAAATTTTAACTTCCGATATTTAAAAGAGTTTTAATTTTAAGGTTAAAATTTCCGAAAAATTAGCTTCCATATTTAAAATCTCGTGCATTATGCATAATGTAAAGGCGTAACATAGGTATTTTTGTATAATAACTTTTTAACTTTAAACCGATTCGGGATATAAATAACAGGATCGTAGGTATTTTGGCTATTTGGAAATTTTAATATATTTGCATTTTTCGTCGGATTTAATAAGTATTTTCTTATCCTATCCGGGTTAATAATCGTTATCTTCTTTAATGCGGAAATGGGTTAAATAATTATTATCGTAACATATGGAAAAATAAAACGAATCGTAATCGCAAACCAATTTCGGATCCGTAATATCCAACTTAAATAATTTTTTAACTTCCGGAACTTCCCTAGGTTCCGGGAATATCCAGTCGTATATCGTAATATTAGGGCGTAACCGGCCATTCTTATCGTATATTTTATACCGTTATTTATCCAAATAACAAATGCATTTTAACTTTATAATTATTTTAAAGGTTTTTTATCCGGGATAATATCTGTAGGCTTTAATTATTCGGTTTTGATATATTTAATAACGTTCGTACTTTAGGTCGTTATTTAATTCGTAATATATAGTTACAATAGTAAATTCTCGTTAAAAGGAAATAAAATTAACCTTTTTTTTTCCGCTATCGTTATTTAACTTTTATTTAGCCATTTTAATCTTTTTTTATAGTTAAGGAATTTTTCTTTTCTTAAAGTCCCTTTTTAAACGGTATTCGCTTTTATAATAGCTCTTTTTATTACAGTTAAAACATTTAACGTTTAATTTATTTTTTTAGTTTTTTTTAAAACAGTATTAATTTTCTTTTAAGATTTATCTTTAATTTTATCGCTTTAAGATTTATTACTTAAGCTTTAATCGTTTTTCCTTTTATTAAATCCTTTTTTTTTCCAAGAATTTATTAAAGATTCGTCAGTTGGCAATAATAACCTTATTAATATATTCCTAAAAAGGTTTAGTTTTTAATATTCTATATATCTTATTCTTAATTTAAAGCTTTAAGCCGTTATAAAAAAATAAAATAATGCATTTTTTAGTAAGTTAAAAATTAATACTAAACAATTAAACTTGATTACGTATTCGGCCGTTAACTTGGTTTGCTGAAAAAAATGCAATTATTTAACGGCATATTATTCCTTATCCGGATTTCCAAATAAAGCTCGCATTCGTTTTTCGAAATATTTATAATTATTAAAAATGTAAATAATTAAATCAAAAAATTGGTTAGGGTAATTCGTAAGGTAATCCTTTATAATAGATTCGGACCATAAAAAAACTTTTCTGGCAAGTAGCTGGAAAATGGCCATTACCTTTTAATAATCCTCCGTCAAAGAATTCTTATAAAATTTAAGGTAAAGCCTAGTCTAAACCAAAAATCCTTCCATATTTATAATTCCATCATAAGGCTTAAGGAAAATTGGTTTGTAACCCTTAACTTCCGGCATTCCGTAATAACTAAAGGGTAGAACAATATTTTCACGAATCTAAGTTGCATTAAACAAAGGTAATATTAAGAACCTTTCTTCAGTTCGTAATTATCGGGCGCGTTTGGCATTTTCTTTCTATAAAGCCTTAAGTTCTGCTACCAGGATATCCAATTTCTTATTAACTGTAAATTCTTTTCCCTTACTTTTGCGATTCTTTCCGGGATATCCTTCCTTTTCTTTTTTAACCTCGGACTTATAAACTTCAATAATATCCTTAACAAAAAAGGGTAATTCCTAAAGTTAAAAAAAAGTCCTTCTTTAAATCGAATAAAAAAAGCCATATTGTTAATTAAAAAAGGAAAGGGGAAACGTTTTTAAAAGGTTATAAATTGTTTAATTTAGTTACTGTCTATCTTTTAAACGTCGTCCTGTAATATCGTTTTTACTACGTTTAGGATTACTTTTGCCCAATTAAATCTTAAATCATTCGTTAACTATTAATTAAGAAGCTATTAAAATATAACGAACCTGTTATATATCCACCTGGAAATATAAGTAATATCCGAAATAAGGTCTGAATTTGTAGATAATAATAATACGAAAAATAATTCAGTAATCTAGTCGTTAAAGAAATTTGCGAACTTTTTCTTCGACTAAAGGCTTAAATTAATAGCTAAAAAGCGAAAATCAAATAGGTGCTATTTATATAAGAAATTATTTATTATATATCCATTCGTTCTTTAGTAAGTATGTTACTAATCTATATGATCTAAGTGATCTGGCAAATCACTTAGAGCAACTAGATCCCGCCGAGAGCCAAGCCTTTTCCGGTCCGAGGTTTAGCCGCATCCGCGCTAACCTCTAAGAACTTGGCTTCTTTCAGACAGGAACCCCTGTTTTTGTAACAAATAATTTAGTTACCGGTTAAGCAAAAAGAATAATTTTAAAAAGGTATTAACGTAAAAAGCGTATAAAATAACGAAAAATAAGCTTCTTTTTAAAAAATTAATTACTTTTATATAATCGTTATATTTAAACCATTTTTATCTTCTAATTTATTATTTCCGCCAGCGTTTATTTTAATAACTGCTACGATTATTACCCCGACGGAAGGAATAAAAGTAACCTTAAATTTTCTTTATATTATTTAACCTAAAGTAACGGTAAAAATCGAAGGCATTTTACGGATAATAAGCGTAAGCCTCCCGTATATTCCGTACTAAAAAGGTATTATCCGAAACTAATATAAGGTATAAAAAGCCGCTTTTAATGCAGAACGTTTAACCCCTTTTATTAGTACGTACGATAATCGGCCGGTAAGCTGCGGAAATTTAGGAAAATTTGTTACCCGAAATACGCGTTACCGTAATCGGAAAGGTAATAATACTTTAACATATAAAAAGGCATTTAAGTTGTTAAACCGGGTACCTAAACGCAATTTAACGCCTATTACCGCGAAGCTATAAAAAGCTAAATATATACCCGCTAAAAGAAATATTTTGTAAAGCCGAAAGAGTTTATTTGTAAAGTTATAAAGAAATGCAATCCTGGAAAGCCGTTAATTAGTTTTCTATTAAAGGGAAATAGGTATTAAGGTATATATAGGTATACGTTTACAAGTTTAACAAATATAATTGGTTATAAAAATATAAGATACGTTTCGTCGTACGGGGCGATTAATAGCTTAAGAACGCTTATAGCAATATATACGTATTTATATTAATTAAAAGGTTATTTCGAGCTTTAATCGTTATTACGGTTAGGTTTAATTTAAAGCTTAAATAGTATAACGTTATAAACGTCTTCGTTAATGCTAACTTATTTTATAAAGTATATATAAAGACGCCCTTAGGTTACCCGTAACGTGGCAAGATTTTTCTGATTAAGAAGGTATTATATAAATTAAGGGAGTTATTTTTGCTATAGTAGGAAAAGCTTTATTAAGATATTTACAAAATTGGGATTTCGCCTCGTTTCTTACGAACCTTGTTATTTTACTCGTTAAGGGGTGTTTATTTTCTTTTTTATAGACGATATTATTATAGCATACCGTAAAAAAGATTAAGACCTCGTCGATTAGTTGATCTAATAAATACGAAAACGGTATGCCGTTATAAAAGGTAAGGACTTATAGTAACTCCTTAATATCGAAATAATTAAAAATAAACCTGAAAAAAAATCTAGCTTTTTTAATCCGACTTTATAAATAAGCTAGCTAATTTAATTCCAAAATAAAGTTTAAATAATTTTCTAAATACGTTAATAACGAACGTCGAGTTACCTCCGAATCCTGATTTAGCTTATTTAGGATTTGCTAATAAATATTAAAAAAAGATCGGTTTTATTTTATATATAACAGTTAATACGTAACCTAATATAGCTTTTACGGTATCCCGATTTGCCCGATTTAATTTAAACCTTAATAACGTATATTATAAAGCTATTGATCGAATTATATTATATTTAATCGGAATTAAGACGTTAACGTTATAGTTCGGAGGTAAAGATTTATTAAATACTTAAAGCAATATTTTTTTTACGGATAATATAATTAATCGAAAAAGCTTTTAAGTTTACCTTATGAAATTATTTAAAAAGAATAATAAAATAACGGGCGAATAAGTAAAATATAATAATTATATTTATAATCAAAGCGGAATTATTATCTTTTACGTAAGTTATAAAAAAAACCTTATTTAACTTTCGATTAATTAAAGAATTAAAAATTATCTTAAACGTTAAACCGTTAAATATATGGTATAATAATTAACAAATAATATAATTTATTAACGCCGACGTCGCTTTATTATAAACGAAACTGCGAGATATAAATATATATAATTATTAGTCATGAAAAGCTGTAAAAAGGGTTATAATTAAAGTAAATTATATACTTATAGGCGATATATTAATTAATAAGCTAATTAAAACCTTAATACGTAAGCTTTTTAAAAATTTTAAAAAATAATTAAGATTAATAAATATTGCGGAAGTTTTCGATCAGCGGAGGAATAATTTGCGAATAATTTTAAAGGAGGAATTGGCCGATTAAAAGGATATAATCGCCGGAGGAAAGGTAAAATAAAAAGCTATAGCTTTAAAAAATAATAAAATGTAATAATTAACGCCGTAACTGCGTTAAGACGTTAAGAGGGTGTATCAGCTAGCAGGGGGTGCGCTAGCACCCTATTTACGGAAAGGCTCCCTTTAATCGGAACATATAGGTTCCGTAATTAAACTCTATAAAAAGAGAAGTGCGCGTTTTAAAGCGTCTACAGCTAGTTATCTAATACAATACAACTGATGTCCTCTATATCTGACAGTATTACATTAACCTTTCCGTACTCCTTAATCGGTACGAAGCTATTACCTACGTATACCTCGTCGTCTTGTACGGTTGGTCTGAAATTTAAGAACTTACTAATAAAGTTAAAAATATATATCGTAAACTATAAATCCAAAATAAATAAATTTCTTAAAGAGTAAAACGCGACGTTTATCGTATTACGTTAATCAAAAATTAAAAAGCACGTTAAAATTCGCTTTATTTCCTATAAAAGTTAATCAGTTTTTTAAATAATTAATTTATTTATAAATTTCAATAAAAGTTTAATTTCTTTTTTTAAAAACTAATCGGAAGTAATCCGATATTAAACATATGTAACTATCCTGTCCTTAAAGCTAAACCTTTTTAAAACTTTGCCAGGGAATATATAAAAGTATTAAAGTAAGGTATAATACGTACTTAAGCAAACCTTGTAACGAATACTTTACGTATTAAATTTTTATCGTATCTTTTTGCTTCTATTTCGGTCTGTTTAAAAACTCCTACGGCTGCTACGTTTCGACTTACGTTTTAGGGCCTTTTTTTGTAATAAAGAGTTAATATTTATAATATTTTCCTAATTAATATCGCCTTAATCAAAAAAATTTACTAAAATCTTTTAAAAAGTCGGAAACGTTACTTTAATATTTCGTAATATAAATAGAAAATAAGTTAACGTTTAATAATCCAAAAAGTTAATAGTTATCTTTTAATAATTAATCGTACTATTATCGATTTCGGCTTTTTTTATTATTTAAAAGGTTATCGTTTAATTTTTTATAATTAAAGCTAAAGCTATATATAAGTCGTTAATTTATATAATCGCTATTTTCGTTTTTAAAACGTTATAACGTTATCTTTAAACCATTATTTCCTATTATTTTACGATTTATTTGTTTAATTTTTTCGCTAATTTCGAAATTTACTTTAGCTTTTTACGGTACTTTCATTAGGTATTATTTATAAGCCTGCTATTATATACCTTACCGGATTCGGTTAAAGTGGCGTACCATTTCTTTAAGTTTTTTCTTAGGAAGAAATTCGTTTTTTTAATTGCTGGAAATACCGACTTCAGAATTTATTTCGTAAAGTCGTTAATTTTCTTATAAAAAATTTTATACTGTCGATTTTCGTAAATATATATCGCGAAATCCTAGGTATAAGCTTATTTATTTTTTATCGTTATCTTAAACGTATTTGTTAAATAACTCGTATAATCGATTTTTTCGGCTTATATAATTTTTTCGGAAAAGGAATTAATTGTTCGTATCGTTATTTAACGAATTAACTTTTTCGGATAAAAGCTTATATTGGGTTTTGTAAGTTCGATAGGTTATGCATTATTTTAATCAGGGTCGATATAGCGCTAAATATTTAACACGTACGCTTTTGATTAGAATTCGCCTTTAAAGCGATCCTAATCCTTAGGTCCTTTGTAAATAACAGAGGACGTCGACGGTACGGTCGCTATTATGGATAATGGGGTATATAGGTAATTGCTATTGATGCTCGGCCTGTATCGTTTCAGCAGCAGCTAATTAATTGATAATAACGTGATTTAAGCGAATAAGTCTCTTAATTGTCAGATATAGAGAACATTAGTTGTGTTGTATTGGATGACTAGCTGCAGACGCTTTAAAACGCGCACTTCTCTTTTTATGGAATCTAGTTACGGAACTTATATGTTCCAATCAGAGGGAGCCTTTTCGTAAATGGGGTGCTAGCGCACCCCCTGCTAGCTGACAGGAATATATCCATTTACAACCATTATAAAAGGATGTGCTCGGATTTGATGGATATGGAATACATCCAAATATATCTATTACAGATGCAGAATAGGAAGGATATATATAAACCAATAATTTTCTATATAGATAGCATCTAGATAATTTCGCTTTTTAGCTATCAATTTAAATTTTTAATGAAAGGCAACGTTCTGCGATTAAAGGAAAAGTCCGTAAATTTCTCTAATGAATAGATTATTGAATTATTTTTCGCCTTATTATTACCTGCAAATCAAGAACCCATTTCGGATATTGCTTATACTTCCAGGGGGTCGTATAACAGGTTCGTTATAGTTATATCGTGTTTGATAAGTTTGATAGGCTATAAATTATCCTGATCCCAAATATTAAGCACGTACGTTTTAAATTGGAATTCGTCCTTAAAGCGATCCTAGTTCTTGGGTTCTTTGTAAATAACCGAAGACGTCGACGGTGCGGTCGTTATTGTGGCTAATGAAGTGTATAGGTAATTGCTATTGATATATAGCCTATATCGTCTCAGTAATAACTAATTAATTAATGAATGACGCGAATTGAGCGAATGAGACTTTTAATTGTCAGATATAGGGGATATCAGTTGTGTTGTATTGGATGATTTAGCTACAGGTGCTTTAAATTGCGCACTGCTGTTTTATAGAGTCTAGCCGCGGAACATATAAGTTCCGATCAGAGGGAGCTTTTCTGTATATGGAGTGCTAGCGCATCCCCTGCTAGCTGCCAAAAGCACAATATACGTAAAGGATAAGGATACCATAACTAACTCCAAGCCAAGCTTAACTTCAAGAAGGGCGAAATATACGCTAAAAGATGATGCAAAGATCCGTCGGCTGAAGGAATAAGGATTATCTTGGCCCGCGATCGCCGAGCACTTCCCAGAGCGTACTCCTAAGGTTATTAAGGTAAGGTAGGCTTTGTAATAGGTACCCACCCACCTACCTACGACCGTGGGTAGGTACTCGTAGGTGGTCTTGGCATTTTAGCAAAAATACCTACGGGTACCCGTAGGTGAAAATTTCGCTAAGGTTAAAATATAACGAATTAAAACTTTTTTTATTTTAATAGCAATATTATTATTATTAAAGGCGTATTAGTTTACGTACTTATCACCCTATAATATAAACCAAGCAAAAACCGTTACGAGTTTTTAAATTTGGCCAAATTATTAATTTATTATATTTTATAAGTTAAGCGAATTTACGTTAACGTACCACACTATTAAACGGGCCAAACTATTAAACGGGCCAAAATCTTACACCTCGCAACAATCAATCCAAATTATTCAACCACCACACTTTATATCGATTTTAATTAATCGAATATTTTTTTGCTAATTGTTTTTATAGCTTCCGGATAAGTGCACGTATTATATTAAGGCTTATTACGGACGCTAGATTACTATTTATTCTTTTTAAGTCGACCGCAACCGACCAACTTTAGCAGTTATTAGCAGCAATTCTTTACCATAACCTTTTTGCTAGCTAAAAGAACTTGTTTATCCTATATAATACGTATTTCTTTTTTTAGGAAACGTTTGTTTTAATTATTTAATTATATAAGTTCCAAGTTATTACGAAATCAAATCCGATACGCCCTGTTACACGACTTATTATACGCCTTACTATACGCCCCGTACGGACCTTTTATACCCCTCCAACGCGTTCCCAACGTACACCTAATGCCTTCTACAATACGTTCTCCGACCTTTATCTTTAACGTATTAAAGCCGGACAAAAAATGCTCGCGTATTTGGGTTAAGGATTCGGTCGAGAATAATTATCTAGTCGGTCGGCTTTAAGTCGTACGAATTAAGGGTAATATTGGCCTAAACGCGTTAAAAAGTAATCGGTCGCGGGCAGGTTAGGTAGGGGAAATAATAACATAACGTCCGCAATAAGCCTTAATATAATGCGTGCACTTGTCGAGAAACTGTAAAAACAGTTAGCAAAAAAGTATTCGATTAATTGGAATTAATTGGATATGTTATGGTTGAGTTATTTAGATTAATTGTTACGAAGTGTGGGATTTTAGTCCGTTCAATAGTTTGGCCCGTTTAATGGTATGGCACGTTAAGTAAAAAGTAATTTATAAAGGCTTTAAAGATAATCGGAAAAACCTTTAAGATATATATTAATACTACTGCCAACTTTACTTTTCTTTTAGGAGCCGAACGGAAAACGGGTTTTTCGAATTATCGCATTATTACATTATTCCAAAGTTAAGCCGGGTTAAGAAAATAAGGAAGCTAAGTTTTAAAAAGGTTACGGGTATTATAACCTTAAGAAATTATTTTTTTTAACATTTTAATAACCGTAAGTTGGAAAAACGAAAAACCTTTAAAAAAATTATTAAAACGACAAAATTTATATTTAAAACTAAAACTAAATAAAAGATTAATACAGATATTAATACGGGGCTTAATACGTAATAAAATATATAACTTACCGTAATTTATAAAATTTAAAATACGATTTAAGTTTGTCCGTAATTTAAAAAAATAACTTTAATTACGTTTTAATATCGGAAGGTTAAAGTTTGATAATATTAATTAAAAGTTTCTTTTTCTTATCCGTTATTTAAAAATTAATTTTAATTAAGTTGCAAAAATTATAAAAAATTAACGTAATCTAAGATTTATTTATTTCTTTACTACGGAAGAAATTAAATATATTTAACTTAATTTCGGGTATTAAATTATTACCGCGTAATTTAAGGAAATTTTGTTTAACCTTATAATATAAAGTTTATAAAAGCTTTTAAAAAATTTAATTTAATAAATATAAAAATAATATAACTAATGCTATAAAATTAATTAGCAATAATATACGTATTAATCTGCATATTAATCGATTTACCGTTTGTCATTATTTAACGAAAACCTTATAATTTTTATGCTTTAACGAAAATATTTTCAGTCCGGCATATTCCAGGACGATATTAGCAATTATACGGGTAAAATATTTAATATATAAAAACGGTAAATTAAAATATAAATTAAGCTTAAGCTTATAATTAAGTAATTAAAATAAAATTAACTAATATATAACGTATAAAAAAGTTAAGTAAAAAACAAAATTACTTTTTTAATATTAAATAATATAACGTCGAATTTATCCGAATGAAGTTTTAATAATTCGGGAAATTTTTCGGCTATATTATATATTATATCGTTAATTATTAAGGTTAATTTATTTTGGAACTTTTGGAAATAAAAATAACGGCAGGTTATATTATCTTATTATAATAAAGCGATTTATTCGTTTTCGTTTAGCTTATTTTCGGAAATAATTTTTTATTTTTCGTTAACGGACGCTTATAAAAAGTTATTATTTAAACTAGGGAATTCGTAAAATAATTAGTTCGAAACGCCGGTAGGTACTTTAATTATATTAAAACGTAATTTAAGTTCGATATTATATTAAGCTGTAAGTTATTTAAAGTATTTATTTTATAAGCGGTTAAAAGTAATTAATACGGAAATTAATACGTTATAAAAAATAAAATATATAATAAATTATTAATAATATCGGTAATATTTTAATAAACCTTATTTTAAATAATAAGGTCCGCTTCGGCGTATTTTTTATTTTAAGCAGTTTTATCGCGCCGAATCTTAACGCGTAATATTTATTAAACATTTTTTACGGCTTTTTTATTAAGATTTTCGCAAAAAAGCTTTTAATTTCGCTTTTGCGCTTTAATAATATGTTTATTACTTAAAAACGCGTTTTCGGTTTTACGACGTTTATTAAAAAGTTAACTATCGTTTTTTTCGGTAAACGTTATTATATTAAATATAATAAGATATAAATTAATACGGAAATTAATACGTATAAAAATACGTTATATTTATACCTTATAATAAATAAGTACGTTACCGGTAAATTATAATTTACCAAATTAAAAATTTGCTTTTAATTAATTATTTGTATTAAAATATATATTACGTAATTAATACGATTAAAAATACGGAAAAATTAATTAAATATTTCGAAATTTAACCGAAATAAACGAAATTCCGAACTTTCTAACTTATGCTTAAATTTGTCCTATATTAATTATAAGTATTATAACTAATATCGCTTAATTAATACGATAAAGAATACGAAAGAATTAAATAATTACCTTATAATTTGATAAAGATATATTAAAAAAGAAATTTGATACTTAGTTAAAAAGTTAAAAAAAATAAATAATAAGTATATATATAAATTTATTAACTAAATAATATATATTTCGGTTAAATTTCGGGTATTTTTTTATAAAATATTATTAAGAAAAAAGCTTAAGCTTATATACAAGGTCGAATAAGTTCAAGCCTTATTTTCTAGGTTGAGCCAAATACACAGAAAATCATTACACGATATAATTTGCACGATAAATACTATACCTAGTATCTTCGAACACGATAACTAATTAATGGTTTTTACGGTTAGGATAAATTAATACTTTAATCCCATAAAGCCTTACTTTGAAACCGATTAATACGTAATTGCCGATAAGCTTTAATCCTAATAAATCTTATGCCCGTTAGTTAGTTCGGTAAGGTTTTTATAAACAATATAACTTAAAAAATATTAAGCTTTACGCGGCAAACCTTAAAGATAAACCTTAATGGTAAATCTTAAAAATAAACCTTAAAGGTAAACTTTAAAGGTAAACTTTAACGGTAAACCTTAAAAATAAACCTTAAAAATAAACCTTAACGATAAACCTTAAAGATAAACCTTAAAAGCAAACCTTAATAGTAAACCTTAATTACGCCGTACTGCGTATAAAAGGCTAGTATTTTTCCGAGCCTTCGCCAGTTTTACGATTCGATCGTTTTTACGCGTTTTCGAATTACCCAAGATAGCATATTACGCAAATTCGAATATGCGATACCGATAATCCGTAACCGTAGGATTTCTACAGAAACTGTCGTATTAACGGTATACAATTTGCACAAAATTACCGGACGGGTTAAAATTATCGATATCACTATCGATCCTAAAAATTTTTCCCAAAGTAATCGATTTCGGTTGTTAATTTTCGGATACGATTTGATTCGCGAAAATAACGGGAATCGATTTTTATAAAAATATATGGCGAAAAGTATAACGGTTATAAGCAAAGTATTGGCGAAACTAAAAGAGGAACTGGAAAGGGAAGGCGGTAACCGGCTTAACAATTTCGAAGTTCAGATTTTAGAACGATATATGGAGGATTACGAGCGATAATTTGCCCGGTTGTTCCGGATTGCGAAAACCGTCCAAAATTTCGATAAGAATCGACGCAGATAAAAGCGGGATAAGGCAGTTTGCGAAAGGGATAGGTTTAGTAAAGCTTAAGAATTAAAGTAGTAATTTATTATTTTATCCAATTTTGTCTATACGGTTACGTTTCCTTTAAGGAGAGCTTAAGCTTATATAAATATAAATCTTTTTAATAAAATGGAAATTCGTCGGGTAAATAATAATTCTTTTTGTATAAATTATACATAAATTACTGCTGGTAAATAACGTAACCAATTTATTTTCCGTTACTTTTTGTAAAGCTTTTAATACGGACCGTTAAACTTTAAAATTTTTGCTCGAATTGTTATTTTATAAGATTTCGCGTATTATAAGTTTAAAACGGTATTTCGGTATTAATAAGGTAAAAATTTTTGGGAATTTTTTAATTTTTTGTAATACGATAGCTGTTTAAATTAGCTTCGTACTAATTAACGTATTAATTAAGAAAAATATTACTTATTACTAGGTTTAAAGCGGCATTATTAAATTTTTTTATAACCTTTATTTTTTACGATTGGCGACCTCGTACATTTTGCTTAACGATTCGCCTTTACCTAGCAGTTTTTTGCTTTAAGGTAAAAGCTGTTAATAGTTATTTCCGGAACGGTTTTATATCCGTATTAATATGCGGCAAACAGGATTTTTTAGTAGTAATTTATATTATTTTGATTTCTGCAGTAAATATTTCGTTATTTAAAAAATTAGGTATCGGATTAAAACTGGGATTAATATTAAAAGTAATAAATTAATTTGTAAACCGCATATTATTATAGGAAATTAACGTTTTCTATATAATATCGCGTAATAAGTTATATAGTAAAAACGTAATTTCCTTTAAAAAGAAAGGTATTTCGACCGTATAGGTTTTAAAAAATTATAAGTTAAATAAAATAATTTTTTAATTTATTCGAAACTTTCGTAAAAAAATAAACGTTATAAATATAGGCCGGATTATTAATAATCCGTTCGTTAAATACTTTTATATTACTTAACGTACCACACCATTAAACGGGCCAAACCATTAAACGGGCCAAAATCTTACACCTCGCAACAATCAATCCAAATCACTTAACCACCACACTTTAAATCGATTCCAATTAATCGAATATTTTTTTGCTAACTATTTTTACAGCTTCCGGATAAATGCACGCATTATATCAAGGCTTATTACGGACGCCAAATTGCCATTTATTTTTCTTAAGCCGACCGTAACCGATTAATTTTAGCAACTATTAACAGCAATTCTTTGCTATAACCTTTTTATTGGTTAAAAGAACTTGTTTATTTTATATAATACGTATTCCTTTTTTTAAGAAACGTTTGTTTTAATTATTTAATTATATAAATTCCAAGTTATTACGAAATCAAATCCGATACGCCCTGTTATACGACTTATTATACGCCCTGCTATACGCCCCGTACGGACTTTCTATACCCTTCTAACGTATTCCTAACGTATTCCTAATGCCTTTTATAATACGTTTTCCGACCTTTATCTTTAACGTATTAAAGCCGGACAAAAAATGCTCGCGTATTTGGGTTAAGGATTCGGTCGAAAATAGTTATCTAATCGGTCGGCTTTAGGTTGTACGAATTAGGGGTAATATTGGCCTAAACGCGTTAAAAGGTAATCGGTCGCGGGCAGGTTAGGTAGGGGAAATAATAACATAACGTCCGCAACAAGCCTTGATATAATGCGTGCACTTATCGAAAAGCTGTAAAGACAGTTAGCAAAGAAGTATTCGATTAATTGGAATCAATTGGATATGTTGTGGTTAAGTTATTTAGATTCGTTATTGCGAAATGTGGGATTTTGGTCCGTTTAATGGTTTGGCCCGTTTAATGGTGTGGCACGTTAACGTATTTACTTATCTTAATTTTATTTTTATATATTTGCGCGTATTAATTTTAAGCTTTTAAGGTAATAATTATATACGGTTATTTTTATAGCTGGATTAATAATATAACTTTAATTATTATTTTTAAATAATAATAAAATAACGTTACTTTTCGTTAATTTAATTAATTATAATACTAGTAACGAAAAAAACTTTAAGTTAAGTTTAATTAAAAAAAAAGTTTCCGAAATAAAAAGTTACTTATAATTAATAAGTACTGTTATGTGTAACGAAAAAAATAAAAGCGAACCTAAAATTTAAAAGCAGCCGAACGTCGAAAATAAACTCGAAGACGATTACCTTTTTAACGAAATAAATTACGAAAAAATAAGTAGCGACGTATTAGGTAACGAAAATTCCGACGAATCAAATAACGAATTAGGTAATAGAAACGGCGGAGAAATTATATTTTTAATTACTTAATAGGCAGGTTTAAGGTTTTACAGCAACAAATAAGATAAAACCGGACCATTATTACGATTCGGCATTTTAGTATGCTATATTTACAAGACGGAAAATACCGAAAAATTTAAGGAATGGTTTATACGGCAGTAGTAGTTCCAAAATAAAGTTACCTTTAATAACGTTATAAACGAAGCATTTTTTAAAAAAATCTTCGTTTTTAGTCGGAAGTTTTAGCATTAAAACAGCTAGTTCTAAAGTGCGGCTTTAAATTCGAATTAGCTAATAATAATTTGTAAATATTATTACGAAACCCGGATATATCCGAAATCGAGTAAAATTAATAATAAAATTATTACTTTAAAAAACTATATAAATAATGGATTATATATAAAAAAAGATAGGTTCGAAAAAAGAAAATAAAAACTGCCGTTATGGATTTTATTATTATAAGTCGAATTTCCCGGTACGTACTTTTCTAGGTACGTATCAAATTAACGTATTAATTATCGTATTAATTATGTTTTTTTAGCAGCATCCGTTTTACGTAGCCGAAATTTTGTCCGAAAATAATCGTTTTTTGGTTAAGATGTAAACTAGCTTATATATATATTTTTTTTTATCGAAAATCCGCATTTTATTAATTAAGTACAACATATATGTTTTACGTATAACCTTTTAAATTCCCGTACGTTTAAAGAAAAATACGAAAAGTACGTATAAGAAATTATACGGTTAAAGTTGTAAAATATACCCCTTAAAGCTTACGTTACGGTAATTACCGACGTTTAAATTTTCCCAGGCCTATAATAAGCTTTTTAAGGCATATATATTTATTTTATCAACAAGGATTAGCAATTTAAAAACGTTTTAATAAATATTAATTTATATAAAAATAAAAATAAAAAGTTAAATACTGAAAAACTGTACGATATGCTAAAAAAATATAGGCTTTATACGAAAATCCAAGTTATTATAACAGATAACGGAACGAATTTCGGTATGTACCATTTTAAAAAATATATAAAAAAAGATAAATAAATAAAAGTTTAAAAAAACGGCGCGAATTATTTTTATTACTTTTCGTATTCCTTACAAAATATTTATAAGCATATTTTTAAGCGGCTAAATATTATAAATAGCGTAAAATTAAAAAATAAAGCAGGCTTAAAGGTAAAAAAAAAACGAAAAAAGAAAAACGAAAATTAAGCAAATTAAGTTTAATACGGTCGATCGGGTCGTAAAAGGCGTATATTATTCTGTTACTTCGTTATTATAACTGGGTCGTATTAATTTCCGTATTAATTTCCGTATTAACTTTTTGGGCCGTTTAAATAAAATGGTTTATTATATATTTTAATTTTAATATAAAACCCCAACAGCGATTTAAAAACATACAAAATAGTTTTAAAAAAAAGGGTATTTTAAATATCTAAAAGCTATTATAAATTATTCGAAACGTTAAAAATCGTTAAAACTCCGTAATATATATGCTTATCCGAGCTCGTCGGCTAAAACCTATATTCGAAAAATATATACGCTACGAAAAAATGAATAATTTCGAAATTACAGAAATTACTTGGGATATTGTCGATTATTTAATCGACATTTGCAAACCGTTCCTTTTATTAACGGACCTTTTTAAAGTTTCGAAAAAAACGAATTATAATTACGTTTTTGCTAAATATAAAACTATAAAGAAATACCTTCGTAAATGCAAAACCTATCTACAAGGTCGAATTTTTGCTAGCGCCTTTTAATTTTACTTCGAAAAATTATTTAAAATTTTACTAGCGTTATATCGATAAAACTTTTAAAAATAATAAGTATTACCTTATCTTCGTAATACTTTTATATCCTTTATCGGACTTAAAACCTAAACTTTATTTCGATTAATAAAATATGTTTTTAGGTTAATCGTTTACGAATAACTTTTTTTGTAATAAAATTATTCGTTACTTTAAAAGTACTTATAAATCTTATTACGAAAAATATAAAAACGATATAACGAAATTACTTAATAAGCAACATATTAATCGAAATTTCACGGAAATTATAACCGATAACGTCAAAAATCCTTAAAATGTATTAATTTATTATACGTTTTATTTTATAATACGCTTATATTTATATTTAACTATAAAGTATTTTTTTAAATATATTAATTTCCGCCGAAAGTCGGCTGTAAAAAAAATTATTATTTATTATTTATAAATACGTAAGTTATTTAAGCTTTTACGTAAATTAATACGTTAATTAATACGTAAGTTTACTTTTAAATTAAAATATATTTACGTTTTAATATAAACTTAGAAAGTTTTTTTTTAAATTAACTATATTTGCTCGTAATTACCTTTATATTTAAACCGTTACGGTATTAATAAAACGTATATAAAATTAAGTTAAATTAATTTATTTTATAATCGTTCCGAATTATATTATCTTATATTCCGAATTAACTTTTTTATCGTATTTTATTTACGATATAAGTTAAAAAATTTATTATTTAATATTTAATACGATTTTATAAAAAACGATAAACGTATATAAATTACGGAACATTAATAAAAAAAATCGTTAAAGCTTTTTATACGAAATTTTCGAAAAAATAAAGCTTAAGCGTTATCCTTTTTATTTTTATTATTAACGAAATTAATAATTTCCAACCCGTTTCCCAAAACGCCGTACGTCAAATCGATAACGGAACAACCCCGGATATAACTAGTCTTTTTACCAAGGCAGCAAGTTTACGATAAGATTACCGTATTTAAGGAATTTAACCAACCGGCAAACGTAACTAATTTAAGTACCAAAAAGCAGATTACGGCTGGAAACGTTATAATTAAATCGGTAAAAAAGCGAAAAAGGAAAATTTATAGTAATCTTAAAAAGTTATCGTAATTTAGCCGGAAATGTATACCGACGAAAAATAAACGTACCGTTAATTAATTTATACATATTAATTAATAAAGTCGATAAAGTTTAAATATACGATATAAAGTAATTATATAGATTAATAATAATAATAAATTTAAAAAAATTACGAAATTATTTAATATATAAAAGTGCAAAATTTATATTAAAAAATAATAAAAATAATATAATACTACGTTTTATTAAACGTATATAATAATATAATAACTTTAACTTTTTTTTTAAAAAAGTGTAAAAGGCCTCACCTGTGCGGTCTGCAGTTGGTTGCCGATTGGAGTCTATTTTCTAGCTAAGGAGGGAAGAAAAGAGAAAAAGTGAAAATACAGTTGTGCGCGCGAATTTGAGGAACGGCGCTAACGCTACTTGGCATCGGCGTTCAGCCGGTGCCCTTAACGGGGCTCCACACAGCCCTATAACATCACCCCCCCATTTATCTTAATTAGGTTTAACTCCGCCTATAATCAGTAACTGCGCTAATTCCCGCTTTTAATTGGTCAAAAACCCGGTTTCCGAATCGGGACTAGATCCAGTTACTGATTATGGGCTTTCGTCGACCCACCTATAAAAGGGACCCTTATCCTACTTACCTGTAACCTTTTTCCAATAACAATAACCTAGATCGGTAAGTCATTTCTCGCCGCCCCCCCTTTTCTCCCTTAAACCGCGTTTTTCTTACGTTATTAGTTAACCGTTCGTAAACTAATTAAGTACGCCGTAACATTCCTAAAATGCCTAGTAAAAAAAAAGCCATTAAAAGTTCCGGCCCCTTTAGCAGCCTTGCGGCGGGCGGTATTTCCGCGTTACGTACCCGCGTCGCCCTAGCCGAATATCTTTCCCGTACCCGAAAAGTATTTTGCTTTACCTGTATCTTTCGTTTCGCCGAAAATCTAAATACCTTTTATGTAAACTAATAAGGTAATTACGTTACTTTTAAGTAATTCCTTTTTTGCTTTCCTTTCGCTTATATTCCCAGGTAAAAAGGCGGTTAGGTATATAGCTTATACCGGTTACAACTATAATTATTTTAAAATAAATTCTTTATTACCTTTCCCTTTATTTTCCTATTAAAACGTCCCTTTAACGTTATTTCCGCGTAATTTTTTAACGTTTCCGAATTCCGTAAAGCAGTTTATGCTTTTTATAAAGTTACCCGTAAGTATAATTATCGAAATTAAGGTAAATACGATTTTCGTAAACTATTTCCGAATTATTTCCGCGTTATTAATATTACCCTTTAACTTTTATTCATATTTAGGAAAAGGCGGGTATTAAAGTTTTACGTTTTCGAATTAAGTTTTTATATATTACGTATAAAAAGGTACGTATACGTTATTAATCCGCTGTTCGTACGTTATTTACTTATTACTTAGGTTTCCGGCTTTAATATCCCGGTTATTTTCCGTAACAAAAGCCGTATCGAACATAAAAACGATAAATCTCGATACGTAAACAGTTTTTATGCAAAGTTCCCGCGTTATTTATTAATTGCTTTTTAAGCCGAATTGATCGACGTTAGTAACCGTATCGCTTTTATTTTCGAAAGCTTTGTAATCGTCGTTTAGTCGATCGACAAAAAAATCCCCGCTTTGCCGGGTATTAAAAAAGGTAACGCCGATAGTAATAATAAAAAGTAATTAAACGCGTACGTATTTCCCGTATTTTTTATATGCAATTTAAAAGCTGCAAACCTTTAAATAAATTATTAAGTTTATAAGTTTTTAAGGAATTAAACGTAACCGGCGTGCTACTTATATCTTAACTATTATTTCTTTTTTTTTATACGTTGTTTATAAGTTACAAATACGTTATTTATAAGTTAAAATAACTTTGTTCCGGAACGGCTTTTTCGGAATTTTTACGTTTTTTATAAATCGTTTTCGTGCAACTTCCAAGCTGCTTTCCGACCGGCCCGTTTCTTAATAAAGCGTTATACTTAAGGTTTATTATTAATAGTTACGGAATTATGTTTTTTTTCGAATTCCTATAAGGCCGTTATATCCGCGAACTTTACGAACGGCTTTTACGTAAATTTCGCGTACCTTTCCTACTTTATTAAAACCTTTCGTTTAAACCTTTTTTTTATTTTTTTAATCCGGGTTTAAAAAATGCTTTTTATTTTATATTCGAACTTTTTACTTTTTTTCGGAAATATTAAGAAAAGTTATATATTTACGTTAACTTATAACGGTAAAAAGTTATAACTTACGCGCTTTAATAAATTTATATAAAAGCGGTTATAAATTCTTTTTGGCGTATTTAACTTAATTACGTAAAAGTTAATTACCTTAATTACCCGGTATTTAACTTAAAGCTATTTTAGCTTTTTCGACGGCTAGGAGGTAGCAATATTTTTAAAAAATAACTATACGTTATCGCCAACCTCGTATCGTTCGGCAAAAGCGTAATACTTATTCGCAGCTTTTTCCTAAGCCTGCTAGATAACTACCATAACAGCTTGGACAAATTCCGTCCTTTTCTATAATTTCTTAACGAAATTTTCCGTTTTAATACATAAATCCTTTTTAAGTACCAAGTTGCTTTTTACCTAAAGAACCGGGTTTACGTAATACCCGTAAAGGAAAAAAAAAAGGCTTAAATTTATCGAAATCGTATTTCGGTTATTAATTACGAATATCGTTCCCGGAAAGAATTTATTCCACTTTTATTAAAAGTACGTTACGAACGTTCGCAAATAAGTTAACATTTCCTGGTTAACCTTTTCCGTAAAACCATCGGTTTCGGGATAATACGCCGTAAAAAGGCATTACTTTATCTTTATTAATTTGCAAAACTTGTTCCAAAATTTCCTTACCTAATTCGTCCCTTTATCGCTTATAATAACTTTAAAGAAAACATAAAATCTTTAATACGTTTTTACGAATATTTTTACGTAAGCTTTTACGTTTATCGTATATATTACTTTTAAAACGATTAACTTAAATAATCGGTCCGTTATAACCATTAAAAAGCTCGGGTCGTATTCGGAAATAACTAATAAGTCGGTTATAAAATCGATCGACAGCTTACTATAAAATCGCTCGAAAACCGGCAACAGCTTTAATAACCTTTTTTTCCTATCTTTTTATACGTTTTTATAATTATATACGTCGTAATTTCTACAAAACTGCTTAACCGTATAATACATACCCGGTTAAAAAAAGCTTTTCGCAAATACCGCTATCGTAACTTCCTTACTTAAATATCCTACTATATAAAAATCGTACATATTTTAAATTAAAACCGTCCTAAACGGTTTTTAATCTGGAATTTATAAACGGTTACGGAATTAAAAGAAACCTTTAACATTTAACGAACATTTAGTAATAAATACTATTAACTTTAAATCGGCAGGGAAATTACGCTTCCCTTCGGCGATAGCTCGAATAACGCAAGCGTAGCTTTTATCGTACTTTAATGCTACGTTCTAAACCTTTTAAAAATTTTCGTAATACTAAAATACCTGCGCTTCCCGGGAAAATTCCTTTTTTTTCGTACTTATCCTATTAACCGCTAACGGCTCGTCTACGTTACTTTCGTTCCTTATAAGTACTAAAAGAAGTTATTTCTTTTTTAACAGCTAAAATTTACGATTAACTTTTTTGCTATCGGCGTTTCCCGAAAATATATTTTATTCCTTACGCGAAAACGCGTCGGCCTTAATATTTAAACGGCTTACGCGGAACTTTAAATAAAAGTTAAACCGTAAAAGTTTTTCGGGTTACCTTATTTGGCGTTCGTTTAACCTTTTTGTCGTTATAAAGTACTTTAAGTTTTTGTAATCGGTAATTACCTTAAACGGAATTATTATGTTACGTAATTCCATATTTTAAGCTTTTAAATAACTAATTATTATTAATAACTTTTTATTATATATCTCGTAATTAAATTCGGTAACGGTTAACTTTTTCGAATAATAAATAATTAAACGTAATATTTCCTGCTTATTAACTTAAAATAAATATTTTCCGTATACGTATTTTAAATAATCCGCTTTTATTACTATAAACTTTTCGGGATTCCATTACGCGAAAACTAATTCCGATATAAAAGCGCTTTTAAGTTATTCGAACGCCTTTTTTTCTTTTCGCTTTTAACGAAACGGGATCCTTTTTTGGATTAAAACGACCAAAAAAGCCGCCAGTTCCGCGTAACGAATTATAAACTCGCGATAAAAGTTCGCGAATCCTAAAAAACTCCTTATTTTTTTTAAATATTTTAAAAGTTTCCCATTTTTTAATCGCGCGTAACTTTTCGGAATCCATCCGTATTTTTCGTTCCGCTTTTATAATAAATCTTAAATATTTCGTTAATTTAATAACAAACTTATATTTAAATATATCGAAACTAAAACCCGTTTTTCCTAAACGGCTTAAAACTTTTTTTACCTTTTATATATGGTTTTTTTTAAATCTTAAAAAGTAAATAAGGATATTATCTATATATACGGAATAAAAAACGTCCAGGAATTCCTTTAATATCCCGTTTACGTAACGTTAAAAGGTTGCAGGAATACCGCATAATCCGAACGGTATTATTAATTATTCGAATAACTTAAAGTATGTTCGGAAGGTAATTTTCCATTTATTTCCTTTTTTAATCCTAATTTTATAAAACGCTATTTAGATATTTACTTTAGTAAACTATTTCGCATAAAATAATATCCTTAAAGTTTTTGAAACTAATAGTAAAAAATAACGATCCTTTTCCGTTATCCCGTTTAACGCCCGATAATCGCAACAAAAACGTAATTTTCCTTCCGGTTTTTTTACGAATAAAACCGGAACCCCGGTTAATAAACTGCTTACGCGGATATACCCTTTATTAAAAAATTCCGTTAAGGTTTTTTTTAATGCTAACAATTTGTTACGTAATATGCTATATAAGGGTTCTTATAATACCGGCATTTCTTATTCCGCTTCGTCGCGGTACAGTCGTATTTTATAATTAACCCCCGGACGGTAAGGAAGCAAAACGTTTCCCAGTTCCTTATCGAAAAATTTCCGAAATACTTTTAACCTAAATAAAAGCTTTTTATCCATTAATACTTCCCTTTTAAATATTAATACCTTATTAATATCGACTAACGTAACCGAAAACAGTTAAATTTCTTGTTAAGTCCTTTTAATTTTCTTTATCTTTCGAAATTCCGTTTCGAAAACGGCTGCCGATATTTTCCGGATTTCGCAAACGGTTCGTACGCGGTTCCTTTTTTTTCCGTATCTTTTTTCGTAAATTTTTATGTATCCCGTTACGTCTACCGTTAATAAGTATTCCCGCGCCGAATACATAACGTTATAACGCTTTATCCAAAACTTCCTTAAGATAAAAAAGTAATTTAAGCCATTTATAATATAAGTAAAGGTCCTAATCTTAAACCCGTCGACATCCGTCTTTATATATGTTATTTCCTTAATTTCGTTCTGTTAGCGCCGGCTTATTTTTCGAATTTCTTTTAATTTGCGTAATTTTATTAAAATACGTAATAACTTTAAGCGTTTTACGAACGTTTCGTTTATAGCTGCAAAACATTTATATCCTTAATTAATAAATATTTTTACGAACTTTTTTTTAATTAATATAAACGTCGATAATAAATAAAATGCCGTCCATATTTTACTTTACGATTTTTATTTTAGCTTAAGTCGCTTTTCGTTTTTAAGCGCGACGATATTTAAAAGTTATTTTTTTTCCTTTTCGCTTTTTAATTTTAATTCGTTTTGTTCGAAAGTTTCGATAAAGCTAATTCCGCTTTACGGCTTTTTTGTTAGTAATAGCGGGCAACGGTTCGTCCTGCAATTAAAGCGCCTATAACGAAAATAAAGGCCTTTCGCTTTACGAACGTTACGCTTTTTTTTAAAAACTTATCGTACGTGCTGTTTCGGCACGAAGGAAAAGGCGTAAGGTTTTTGTCGTTGCCGACCTATCGTAAATATTCTTAACATGTTTATATTACCGTCCGGGTCGATAGCAGCCTTATCGTTATCGCTTGGCGAAATTCCGACAGAATTACTAATCCTTTTATACCGCGTTATTCCTTCGAAACAACCCGCGATTTTTATTATTTTATTTATTTATGCGTTATAATTTTCAAACAGGTTTACCGGTATTAGAACTTAGGTAAGCTTCCGGTTAAGGGTTTTTTTTAATAACGTAAGTTTCGCTTTTGCTAGCTATATCGTACCTTCCGCGTCGGTTAGCGTCTTTTCGAAAGCGGGATAAAACGACGAAAATTTCGCGTTATTTGCTTATTTTAAGTTCCTGAAACGTTCGGCAACCTTTTTTTTTTTATACCGGTCGCTATATTGTTCGTATAGCATCCGAAGGAAATTTATAAGGTTATAATTGTTATTTAAGCCTTTAGTTATATAATATGTAATAACCATTCGTTATATGTTAGTTTCGAACCGTTCGTAAATAACGTAAAACTGCTTCCGAACCTCTTTTACGAAGATCGCGTCGATTTTTAGCTTATAGGACATAAAGACGTACTAACCGGGGAACTTTTTTTTCGTCCCGTCGAATTTCTCGGGCTATAAAAACGGTTTCCGTTTCGTTTCGATTGTCGCCCTTGTCGCCCGAGCTATTTTTACGGCGGGAACTGGTTAAACGTCCGATTGTTATAGGGTTGCGCCCGGGGGGACGTTCGCTGCTAGTACCCCGTTTCGAGCTTGTAGCTAGTTAATAAGCTTTTATTAGTTAATTAAGCTTTGCTTAAGTTGCTCGGCCGATTGCGACAGTTCGTTATTTGCCTTATATTAGGCTTTTACGTGCTGGCGAAGTTAGGCCGTTTTTTTCTTGCTTTTTTTAAGTTGCTGGCTTATACGTTGCTTTATGGCAGCCATGGAGCTCGTTAGTATATCCGTAATTACGTTAAATACGTTTTGCAATTCCGGGCTTAGGGGGGCCCCTTACTAAGCCCCAAAAAAAGTGTTCGAAAACCCTTTTATCTGATCCTAAGCGTTTCTTTTTCCGTTAAATAATAAGCTAGAAAATATGTAAAAGGCTTTACCTGTACGGTCTGCAGTTGGTTGCCGATTGGAATCTATTTTCTAACTAAGGAGGGAAGAAAAGAGAAAAAGTGAAAATACAGTTATGCGCGCGAATTTAAGGAGCGGCGCTAATGCTGCTTGGCATCGGCGTTCAGCCGGTGCCCTCAACGGGGCTCCACACAGCCCTATGACAAAAAGTAAATTTATAAAGTTTTATTAAAGCTTTACCTAATTTACTAATTATATATATATATAATATTATTATATATACAACTATAATAATTTTTTACGCAGTCGTATTTTTTTCCGTAATTACTTTTTTTAGTTAATTTTAATTAGTTAATTTCGGATTATAAATTATTTTCCGGATGCGATAAATAATTCCGTAATTATAACGCGCATAAAAATTCGTAAGTTAATACTTATATTAATTTACGTATTAATTTACGTATTAATCGATATATTAATTATATTTAAAGCAACCGTACGTAACCTTTACCATTAAAGGTATCGAAAGCAAATACCCGACTAAAAGCAAAAATAAAAATAAAAACAAAAATAATAATAAAAGTAAAAATAAAGCCAAAACCAAAAAAACCCTTACCGATATAACCGGCAAAATCAAAAAGCCCAAACGATAATATCTTAATAATAAATATTTAAAATTTTATTAATTAATATTTATTAATTTCGTTTTAATTGTTATATTTCGAAAAATTAAACGTTATTAAAAAGCCGCTAACTTTTTTATCTTTAAGGTTTCGTTTTAATAGCTTATACGTAAAATTATTTTCGATTTAAGTTATATAAATTTTAAATTTTAATAATTAACGTTTAATATTTTTTAAAAAGTAATTAAAGTTACTTTTATTATAGTTTTTACCGGTATATTTTCCTTTTTGATATACGTATTAATTTACGTATTAATTATTTATAATTTTTAATTTATATTATATTTATAATAAATAAATTACCTTAATAATAAAGGATATAAAATTGGTTTATAACATAACTAGTATTATAATATCAGTAAATACGGCTAACTTTTCCAGTTACGGCAATAAAATTAACGGATTTTATAATTCGAAACCGGTTTTTAAAAACTGTAACCAAGTTTAAAATAATATACGCGAAACGACATTAACAAAGGCTTAAACATAACAAAACGAGTAATAACGTAAAACGTAAGACTGGCGAGGGCTCGGAAAGATGCCGGCCTTTTATACATAGCACGGCGCAGTTAAAGTTTACTATTAAGGTTTGCTTTTAAGGTTTATCCTTAAGGTTTACCGTTAAGGTTTATCTTTAAGGTTTATCTTTAAGGTTTA
>QJNY01001309.1:0-26738 GCA_004155945.1 Monosporascus sp. mg162
AGGTCTTCCCGGACGCATGCGGGGCAGTGCGGGGTAGACCTTGGGGGTTGGGCAGCTGCGCCGCAGTCGCGGCAGATGTCCTCGTGGCTTGGGGACCAAGCTACTGGAGGAGGGGCATAGTGTTACGGATTGGGAGTACCGTGACAGCTCCAGTATATATGCAGCTGCAAGCACCAGAATGATTGCCACAATTGCGAGCATTCCGCCAATCTTTTGCCCCTGGCGCAACGGTATGGTGCAGCCGTAACATATACCTGAAATTTACCAAGATTTATATAAAGATAAACCAGCTAACGTTAAAGCAATTCTTATATTAAAATAACTAAAACAGCTATACACAGAAATAAAATTAAAGCTTAATTTCTTACGTAACCAGATAAGCAAATATTACAACCAAAAAAGGTTAAAAGAATTAACCTTTTCGGAAAGAGAAATAGTTTACTTAGTTACTAAAAATATCTAAACCAAAACGTTAAACAAAAAATTCGATTTCAAATACATCGGCCTATATAAGATCGCTAAAAAAATCTTAGAAAACAACTATGAATTGGAGCTACCGTCGAAAGTCAAACTTTATCCAGTTTTTCATATTTCCTTATTGAAATCAGCAGCAAATATAATCAAAGTAAATATAAAATAAAATTAGGATAAGGAAGTTATAAAAAATGCACCAATTTACGAAGCAGAAAAAATACTGGATATACGCAAAGAAAAAGGACTTACCCAGTACCTAGTTAAATAAAAAGATTATCCAGATTCCGAAAATACCTGGGAACCCGCGAAAAACTTTACAAACGCCCAGCGCCTTTTGAAAAACTTTTACCAGCAACGCCGGAAGCGCTAAGATTAAAAGTATTCCAATTTAGGTTACCTAGAAAAGCCAGTCGGCGGGCAGGAAAATCTACGCTAACGTAACCTTAGCTTTTAACTATTTTTACTTACGTTCCAAACGTTCGAATTCCTTTATCGCCTCCGTACCTTGGATACCCCGACGTAATATTTCGATTCCGTACTTACGCAAAAACTTTTTTTGGTTCCGCAAACGGGCCAAACGACCAAATAACTCGCCAAGGTACTGCTGTAATTTATTAAAACGTTATTAAACAGAAAGCACCCTTTTTTTAACAAAACGTTTTTAAAATTCAAAACGATCCTTTTTAGCGATTAACCGGTTATGTTCGGCTTCGAATAGCCCGAATAAGTTACAAAAACCATTATGTTCGGTACAGTAAGCGCATTTTCCAAAACTAGAATAAGCTTTATAAATTTTTCTTTTAAATTTGTAACGCAAATAAGAAAACACGGATATATTAAAACTAAAGGTATAAATTCTTTTAAATAAAATTAAAGCATTATTACGTTTACGGGATTTTTATTTTTTGATACGATTTAATATAGTATTTAGATATTAAAAAAATGATATAAAAAAAGGAAAGTTACTTACTAAATAAATACGATAAACAAATTAATCTTTAAGGGTAAAAATCCTAAAAAAGGGAAAATTATGTTATGGCTAAAGGCCTTAGCTCGATTAATAGACGGTCGGAAGTTATGGAAGGCATTTCCGATATAGCTCCAGGGTTATGTAACTGGCTCGATAGGCTTATAACGCCTGATTAGATAAAAAGAGACTTAGCGTTTCGAGCCAGTCGAACCGGATAATAGCTCGAAGTAATTCGATAGGCTTAAAGAGGTTTTACTACTAAAAGGAAAATCGAGCCGGTTCGAGCCGGTCGAGCTAATAAAAATATGTATACGTTTATTATTTCCTATAATTTAAATAATACCAGCTTGCAATAATAATTAGTTACCCAGATTTATATCTGCTATTACCAGACGTAATTATCGCTTTATTGCTCAAATTCCTACGATACTACTGCCAACATTAACCGTACGACTTAGGTTTAATAGTTGGTTAAGCTTATAGCCGTCACACTAAGGCAAGATTAAAAAATTAAAATCAAAAATTTAAAAAAAAAAGAATACTTATTATATAAAAAGGATAAGGTCCCACACAAGCTGACGACTGACACAAGCTCGCGACTTGTTTTTGGGAACCTCGCAACAACTAATCCAAACAACTTAACTACAACACATTGGATTGATTCCAATCAATTGAATACTGCTTTGATAACTGTATCTCCAGCTTCGTAACAAGTGCACGCATTATATATAGCTTTATTGCGGACTCCATGTTACTATTTCTTCCTTTTAGCCTATATACGACCGTCAACCTTCAGCAGCTACTCGCAACATTTTGTTACTGTCAGATATAGGGGACATCAGTTATGTTATATTAATTGGCTAGTTGCGTGTAGTCTAGCAACGCGTACTGATCTTTAAAGTAATCTAGACACGGAGCATATATCTTCCGATCAAAGGGATCCTTTCCGTATATGGGGTGCTAGCGCACCCCCTGCTAGCTGACATACCCCTTCAACGCCTCGACGCAGTTACGGCGTTAACCGTTACACTTTATCACTTGCTAAAGCCGCAACGTTCCATTCCACCTTTCCTCCGGCGATTAAGTCCTTTTAATCAGCCAATTTTTCCTCTGAAATTACTCGCAGGTTATTCCTCTGCCGATCGAAAGCTTCCGTAACATCCATTAATCTTAACTGCTTTTTAAAATGCCTAAAAGTTTTTCGTAAAAAAGGCCTTAATCAATTTATCAGCCAACTTATCGCCCGTAAGCGTATAATCTACTTTAATTATATTCCTTTCTACGGCTCCTTGCAACTAATAAT
This sequence comes from Monosporascus sp. mg162, assembly GCA_004155945.1. Classification (NCBI taxonomy): domain Eukaryota; kingdom Fungi; phylum Ascomycota; class Sordariomycetes; order Xylariales; genus Monosporascus; species Monosporascus sp. mg162. The sequence goes on from QJNY01001309.1 coordinate 2,748, forward strand.
TATATATATCTATATGCCGCAATTTCGTTTATAATAGCGCGACGTCGACGTTCATAAGCCGAATAGTTTATCGATTATTACACCACATATTTAACGGTCCAGCATTTAAGGTAACTTCCAGTTTTCTAATTAGTCGAAAGTTAAACAAAGCTTTTTTTGCAGCCTGCACAAAAAACAATAATTCCGCTTTTGTTGTAAAAGTAATTACTATATTTTACTTCTTCGCCCGCCATCTTATTACTTTGCTAAATAACCTTATAACGAAAGCTTAGGAACTTTTTCGATCGATCGTATTATCCGCAAAAAAAGCGTCGCTTTAAATATTTAACAAATCCTTACCCCCGAATTACAGCGTTAATGTTTTGGTCCCGATCAAGTATAATATAACCCGATCGGCAGCTTTGTAATACGCGTCGCTAAGGTTCAGATTAAATCGGGCAAGTTGAAATACCGTAAAGGCTATATCTGGTCGTATATTAACTATTACGTTTAAAATAAAACCGATTTTCTTTTAATATTTATTAACAAACTTTAAATAGGCTAAATCAGAATTCGGCAGTAACTTGACGCTCGTTATTAACGTATTTAGGAAATTATTTAGGTTTTTTTGGAATTAAGTTAACTAGTTTATTTATAAAATTAAATTAAAAAATCAATTTTTTTCAACTTTATTTTTAATTATTTCGGTCCTTAGGAACTACTGTAAGTCTTTCCCCTTTATAAAGGTATATCGCTTCATTATTTGCTAAATTACCTGATCAACAAGGTTTTGATCTTTATTAAGGTACGCCGTAACGATATCGTTTACAAAAAAAAAGATAAGTACCATTTAACGAATAAAATAATAAGGTTTATAAGGAACGGAACTAAATCCTAAGTTTTTAAATGTTCCAGTAAATTCCTTTTACTAAAGCAAAGATAATTTCCTTAATTTATATAATAATTTCCTTAATTTATATAATACCTTCCTGATCAGAAAAATTTGTTACAATGCGGGTATTTTGAAAGTATTTTTATATATACTTTATAAAGTAGGTTAACGTTAACGAAAGCGTTTACCGCGTTATACTGCTTAAGCTTTAGGTCGAATTTAGCCGTAATAACGATTAACGTTATAAACGATTTCCCAGCTAAAATAAATGCGTATATAGTGCCATAGGCGTTTTTAAACTGTTAATCGTTCTGTACGACGAAACGTACCTTACATTTTTGCAACCAGTTATGCTTATCGAACTTGTAAACATATATTTACATATACTTTAGGATTTACTTCCTTTTAGCAGAAAGTTAATTAACGAACTTCCAGGATTATATCTTTTTATAACTTTATAAGTAAGCCTTTCCGGCCTTACGAAATAATTCCTCTAACGGGTATGTATTTAGCTTTTTATAGCCTTACGGCGATAACGGTAAATCGCGCTTATATACCCGGTTTCGCAACTTAAGGACTTTATGTATTTTCGTATCGAAACTTTTCCGATTAAGATAACGCGTACTTCGGGTAATTATCTTCCTTAAATTTCCGCGACTTACCGGCCGATTATCGATCATATTTACAAAATAAGTTAATCGTTTTGCGTTAAACGCAGCTTTTTATATTTTATAATTATACCGATAACTATTTTTTTCGACGAGAAACGTACAAGGAGCTTACGTTTATAACTCGTAAAGTACCTTTATCTTTTACCGTTACTTTAGGTTAAATAAAACGATAGAAACTTAAGGTTACCTTTATTATTTCCGCTGGCGTATTAATCATAACAGTTATCAAAGTAAACGCTGGTAGAAGTAATAGGCCAAAAGACGGAAATGGTTCGAATATAACAGTCATATAAGGGTAATTAATCCCATACAAGTAGGCTTATTCTTCCTTATTCTGTACGTTTTATACGCTTATACTACTTTAAAGTTATCTTTCCTATTTAACCGGTAACTGAATTATTTTACTTAAGTTTTCGTTTTCTTTTGTATTTGTATGTTTGGATAGCTTAAGCCTTAATTAAATAGTTCTACCTATCGTAATAGCTTTTGTAACTTTTCTTTTGTAACGTACAAAAGGTCGTTTTTTAAGTTTTTGATATTATCCAAAAAGTGGCCTTTTCGTTAAATAATACGTTTCGAATGGCGATAACCTTGTTAATTAATAGGTTCCAGATTTCGTAAATATTCGTAAATCGGTAACCGACCAGAAATTTGATTTATACTTTCGGGTTTAGCTTTTGGAGTTTTTGTTCTTTTTTTATAGCAGTAACTGTTATAACATAAGCTATATAGCTATACATTGGCAGGTAAGCTTATTAAGGTTTCCGATTAAGTACTGTAACGCCGTCCTTGTACGCTAGGTAAATATAGTAAACCTCGTATAGGTTTTGCCAAAAGAGTGCGTATTTGGAGGTACAATTATACAAATATATTGCCGTTTTAAAGATATATACGATTAAAAACAAAGGTAACTTAACGCCATTTCGTATCGTAATCGCTTTTCCTTAATTATACCCCTTAAGCGCTTTACACCCCCGTTCTAGGCCTGGGTATACGGTATTAAGGGCTTAGGTTTAATGCTAAAAGGAGGCGACTGGAGCATATTTCGAAGCTGGTAATTTTTTAAGATTTCGTTGTCGTATTCGCCTTTTGGCTTTCGCCTTGTTATATGCTTAGCATTCGACTGTTGTAGGACCTTTCAGGCGGACTCCCCTTATATAGGACTGCAACTGGGCGATTACTTCGGTTTCTGGGGTATCTTAGTTTTAGGTGCTATATTGTACCGTTACCGACTTGCGGCGGTTTCGCTGTATATAAGTTAACGTTTCGTTTATAGGATGCAAAAGCTACATGGGTAATTGTTGCGTTAATATTTTCGATAACGAACTAATTAAACTTGTTTGTTAACGTAATAACTATTTAACCATATTTATTTCAAATAAAGTTATTGGTTTTCCGGTTGTCCTACTAATACCCTTCTTTCGAAGCTACCGGAAAGATACCAGGTTATATGCGAAGTTTTCGCAGTAGGCCACATTATACAGATGTAGCGCTTTAGGGCCCTTAGGGCTTTGAAGCAATATATTTACTTTTTTATATCTTCTAATCGGGATGAAACTGTTTTTTACGTACATACCGTCGCCTTGGATCGTCGTTTTATAGTTTAGGAACCTATTGATTAGGTTAAAGATATATATGGTGAACCTTAAGTTTAGAATGGCCGAATTTTTTAGGGGGTAAAACCCCGACGTTTATTACACTGCGTTAATCAAAAATCAAAAAGTACGCCAGTATTCGTTTTACTTCCTTTAGGAGTTAATCTGTTTTTTAGGTAGTTAATTTCTCTATAATTTTCGACAAACGGTTAATTTCTTCCTTTAAGGACTAATCGGAAGTAATTCGATCCTGAATTAATGCTAAAATTCTTTTATTAAGCTTAAATTTTGCTGGAACTTTGTTAGGAAACGCGTAATAGCATTAAGATAACGTATGTCTAGAGTTTAGGCACGCTTTGCACCGAATCCCTTATGCGTTTAACTTTTAGCGCTTCCGCTTATTGCTGCTGTTATTTCGGCTCGTTTGGAAATTTCTACAACTGTTTCGTTTCGGCCTTCTGCCAAAAGTCCTACTACGTAGCTAATTATTAATATCTTTGGTCGTTTCCTAATCAAGATCGTTCTAATTAAAAAGGTTTGCTAAAGCTTTATAAAAGGTCGAGAACGTTACTTTAACATTTCTTGCTAACTGTTATAAATTCGTTATAGTTTAAAAGGCTAGCCTTAACTTTTAGGTAATTAATCGTTCCTTTTTCGATATCATCCTGCTTAAAAAGCATAAATGAATTCGACCAATTAGGTATAATCGGCGCTACTGCTGCATATAATTAATTCGTCCAGATAACTAAGATAATTATTTCGGGAACCCCGTAACGCTAGCTTTAAGCCATAATTTCCTGTTATTTCGTTATCTATTTATCGAATTTCTTAGCAGCTTTCGCAGCCTGTTTTAATCGTCCTTCGTACTTGCGTTTAATATTTATAAGCAATCGACTGTCGTAAACATTTCCTAATTATTATAATTTCACGTACCAGCCCTTAAGGTCGTTATCTGGGCTTAAGCAGGTCTGCTTAGTCGATAGAAAAACGCTGTTAAAAACCTGTTTTATAAGTTCCTTGGAATTCTTTCGGAAAATCTTGTATTCTCGGTTTAAATAGGTATAGGTCGCAAAGTCCTAATTATAGGCTTGTTTACCTTCGGTCGTTATCTTAAAGGTATTTGTTGAATAGCTCGTATAATTGATTTCTTCGACTTGTAAAGTTTTTTCGGGAGAAGCATTAGCTGCCCGCGTCGTCTGGCGAACTCGTCTTTTTGGATAGGAGGCAATAACAGATGCTATAGGTTTAACAGGCCATGGAACGTTTTGATTAGGATCAATATAATCCTACAAGTTATATCCCTTGGCTCTGGTTTTAAATTCGTCCTTGAATTTATCCCAATCCTTAAGACCGGTATAGATAACTGCGGACGTCGACGGTACGGTCGCTATTATGGCTAATAAAGCATATAAATAATTGCTACTGATGTACAGCCTATATCGTCTCAGGAATAGTTAATCAATTAATAAATAACACGAATTAAGCGAATAAGACTCTTAATTATCAGATATAGGGAACATCAGTTGTATTGTATTAATTGGCTAATTACGTGCATTCTAGCAACGCGTACTGATCTTTAAAGTAATCTAGCCACGGAGCATATATCTTCCGATCAGAGGGAGCCTTTCCGTATATGGGGTGCTAGCGCACCCCCTGCTAGCTGACAGTTACTACTACCTTTTTACAGGCCAAAAGAACTTGTTTATTTTATATAGCAGGTATCCCTTTTTTTTTAAAAAAAATGTTTGTTTTAATCATTTAATTGCGTAAGTATCGAGTTATTGCCAAATCAAGCCCGACACGCCCTGCTATACGCCCTGCTACGCCCCGCCATACGCCCTACCACACGCCCCGCCACACACCGACGCGCCCTGCGAGACGCCCTGCAACGCGAATTCTAACACGCCTTCCAACACGTTTCCCGACGTATATCTTCAACGTATAAAAGCCGGACAAGAAATGCTCGCGTATTTAGGTTAAGGATTGGGTTAATAATAGTTTTCCGGGTCGCTCGGCTTTAATTGATCCGAAATGGGGGTAATATTAGCTTGGACGAGTTAAGGACGGTCGGTTGCAGACGGGATTGGGAAAAAAAAATAGCAATATAGCGTCCGCAACAGGCCTTGATATAAAGCGTGCACTTGTTAAGAAGCTGGAGATACAGTTAGCAAAGGAGTATTCAATTAATTGGAATCAATCCGATATGTTGTAGTTGAGTTATTTGGATTAGTTGTTGCGAAGTTCTTAAAAACGAGTCGCGAGCTTGTATCAGTCGTGAGCTTGTGTGGCACGTTAAGCTATTTGCCCGAAAAAAAAGTAATAAAAAAAGCAGTAAATAACGGCTGAAGGTAATTGTCGTAAAAAGTTAAAACGATAAAAGGAAAACATAACGCTTACAGTAAGCCCGAACATAATACGCGTACTTATACAGAAGTTATAAATACGTTTAGTAATAAATAATCCGATTAATATAAATTAAATTAATATATTATATATAATTAATTTGAAGTTGTAGTTACGAAATACAAAAATCCGCGCAGCTTGCTTATTTGCGTAGCTCACTTATTTGATGCGTTATAACGCAAATAAGTAAAACTGTACTTTAATTTAACTATATAACGATATATACTATTTTAAGTACTATTAAATTATTAACTTGATATATTAAATATTCTTTAAGTTCTTAATACTTAAAAAAATAATATCTTTGTTTCTATATAAAACAGTCCTCTACTTCTTTACAATTTTTTCTAATATATTTTGTCTTTTTATTTAATAAAAATATTTAAATAAGGACCGGCCGTGTCTATAGATTTTGGATCTTAATGTCAGCAGTTATGGTGTTTGTTGGAAGGACATTTGAAGAGAACAAACGGGTTCTGTTTGTCGCCCTAGGATTGCAAGGACAAAGGAGCTGAAGGCTATATGTGGCTGCTCCCCTCCTCCCAGTTGTAGGACAGATCAGACAGCAACCAAGAGAGTCACCCCCAGCCTGGAGAATTGTAACACTTTGCCGACACTTAATAATAATATATAAAATACCGTTTTTATATCTTTAATCTTTAAAGAGTTAAGAATTTCTTTCTTTATCGCTCGAAATAGATAGAAATTATATGGTAAAAGATTTCCTTGAATATAAGAAAATTGAAAAAACTTAATAACATAATTATAACAAATTTTATAATAATTCTATGATCCGAAAATATTAAAAAGCATAATTTCTCTAAAATCCGTTTTTTTTTAAATTTCTTTTATATTATAATACGGATTTCTATATAACGTCTTAGATAAGCACTCCGGATGGACAAGTATTCTGTATGTTTTCTACTAATTTTAATTACCCAACTTCAATTGTCCATTTCTTAATACCAACAATGTGGAGCGGTTTACAAAAACAGCGAGAATGAACCTAACCATTCAGGTTAAAAAACGAGACCCGAAACTTAGTTATGTGATACCTAGTTTTATCATTAAAGTTCTCCGATTTATTTTGTATAAACGATATACCGGTATACTTTTCCAAGGCGATTATATAGCTAATTCGCGAAAATTGACGCCGACCGAAGAAAGATCGATTGTCGACCGTATTATCGACCTCGATACGTAAGCGTTTCCTGTCCGGTTTCAGTACGTTAAAAATATGGCTAATATATTGCTTGCTTAATACGTTATAAGACGCGTTAAAATTAAATGGGCGTCGAACTTTGTTAGACGGTAACAAATATTTTAAACGCGTTTAAATCGGAAAATCGATTATTAACAGGTTCTATTCGAAAATCTTGAAATATTATATAAATAGTTCGAGCTTATTCGAGCTATTATCGCAAAATACAACATCGTAAAAAAGAATGTCTACAACTTCGACGAGACTAAAATTTTATTAAAGCTTTTTATAGTAACGCGCATTGTAATTATTAGTGCCGAAAAACGTGGAAAATTTAAACAAACGTAAGAAGAAAATAAAAGAGGGGTTAAAATTATCCAGGCTATTAATTTCCAAGATTAGGCTATACTGCCATTTGTTAATATGACAAAAGAAATTATCTTAAATTCTGGTACCGCGATAACTTATTGTCAATAGCCGATTAAAAAATCGCATTAACTAATAATAACTGGATAATAATTATATAGGTTTAAAATAAATCCAGCATTTTGATAAATATACTTGGACGCGTACGAAAGGTTCGAAACGTCTTTTCATCTTCGACGATTACGAAAGCTACCGTTTAATAGAATTCGAAAAATACTGCATTAACTACGACATTATTACGCTCTACATATCCGCGCATTTGTCGTATCGATTTTAGCCTTTTAATATATCATATCTTTTTATTTTAAAATGCGTTTATTTGTTATATATCGAAAACCTAATACAACGTTATTATATCTATATTACTAAAAAAGAATTTCTCGCCGGCTTTTACTATACGTTTAAAGTTACTATAACGTCCGATAATATCAAATCTAAATTCGCGAAAGTTGGTCTTATTCCATTCGATTCTAATAACGTCCTTTCCGAACTCAAAATTCCTTCAGTTATAGCTACGCCAACCGTCTCCCCGTGTTAGATATAGAGGACATCAGTTATGTTGTATTAGATAACTAGCTGCAGGCGCTCTAAAACGCGCATTTCTTTTTTATGGAGTTTAATCACGGAATTTATATGTTTCGATCAGAAGAAGTCTTTCCGTATATGGGGTGCTAGCGCACCCCCTGCTAGCTAATACACCCTCTTAACGCCTAGACATAGTCACGGCATTAATCATCACACTTTATCATTTTCTAAAGCTACAGCTTTCTATTCCATCTTTCTTCCGGCGATTAAATCCTTCTAACCGGCCAATTCCTTCTTTAAAATCACTCGCAGATTGTTCCTCCGCCGATCGAGTGTTTCTGTGATATCCACTAATCCTAGCTGCTTTTTGAAATGCTTAAAGAGTTCGCGTATCACGGCCTTAATTAATCCCTCAGCCATCATATCGCCCCTAAGTGTATAATCCACTTTAGTTATATCCTTTTCTGCAACTTTTTATAACCAGTGGTTATATATATCTATATACCGCAGCTTGGTTTGCGATAAGGCGATGTCAGCGTTGATAAACCGTATCGTTTATTGATTGTCGTATTACATATTTTACGGTCCTGCACCTAAGTCGATTTCCTATTTTTTGATTAATTAAAAATTAAATAAGGCCTTTTTAGGGCTTGCACAAAAGATAACAATTTCGCTTTTGTTGTAAAAGTAGTTACTGTGTTTTACTTATTCGTCTACCATCCTATTATTTTTCCAAATAACTTTATAACGTAAGCTTGGAAGCTTTTTCGATCGATCGTATTATCCGCGAAAGAAGTATCGTTTTAGGTATTTAACGAATCCTTATCCTCGAATTGCAACGTTAATGTTTTTGTCACGGTAGGGCTCAAGTCAGGTGTAACCAGTCTATTCCTATGGGGTAGAGTCAGGACAGAACAGACTCTTGTTCCTCTATAAGGATAGATAGGGGCCTAGGGCCCTTATATAGAATGAAAGTAGTGAGGGGTTCAAGCAAGGAGGGTAGGTTACGTAAGGTGTGCCAGCCCCAGGCTGCTAGGCCTGCTGTGACAGTTTTCGTCCTAATTAAGTATAATATAACTCGATCAGCAGCTTTGTGATGCGCGTTGCTAAGGTTCAGGTTAAATCGGGCAAATCGGAATACTGTAAAAGCTATATCAGGTTAGTATTAACTGTTACGTATAAAATAGAACCGATCTTTTTTTAATATCTGTTAACGGAGCCTAGATGGGTCAGATTAGGATTCGGTAATAATCTGACGCTTGTTACTAATATCTAAAAGGCTATTTAGATTCTCTTTTAGGATTAGGTTAACTAGCTTATTTATAAAGTTGGATCAAGATAGTTAGATTTTTTAACTTTGTTTCTAATTATTTCGATACCGAAAACTATTGTAAAATTCTTATTTTTTGTAAAGGTGTACCGTTTTAATATCTGTTAAATTAACTGATCGACGATGTCCTAATTTTCTTTTGCGGTATATTTTAATAATATTATCCATAAAGAGAAAAAAAAATACCTTCTAACTAGTAAAATAATCAACTTCGTAAAGAATGGGGCGAAATTCTATTTTTATAAATGTTTTAGTAAAGTTTTTTTGTTATAGTAAAGGTAATTTCTTTAATTTATATAACGTCTTTTTAATTAGGAGGATCCTATTACGTTACGAGTACTTTGAAGCGTTTTTATATATATTTCGTAAGGTAGATTAGCGTTAACGAAGACGTTTATAATGTTATATTGCTTAAGTTTTAAATCGAATTTAAGTACAATAGTAATTAAAATTCGAAATAACTCTTTAGCTAATATTAATAGCGTATATATCGTTATAAACATTTTTAAGCTATTAATTATTTCGTACGACGAAACGTACTTTGCATTTTTGTAACCAACTATGTTTATTCAAGTTGTAGACGTATACCTATATATATTTTAAAAGCTCTTTCCTTTTAGCAGAAGATTAATTAACGGCTTTTTAGGATTATATTTTGTCATAGATTTGCAAATAAGCTTTTTCGATTTTACGAAATATTTCTTTTAGCGGGTATGTATTTAGCTTTTAATAGCCTTGCAACGGTGGCGGTAAATCGCGTTTATGTATTCGGTGTAACGATTTAAAAGAATTTTTATATGCTAAGATGTTATATTTTTCCGGTTAAAGTAGTACGTATTTCGGATAATTAAGTTTCTTAAATTTTCGTAGCTTACCGACCAGTTATCGTACGTATTATAAAAAGAGTTAAACGTTTTACATTAAATACGGCTTTTTATACCCTGTACTCGTTTCGGATAATACCTTTTTGGTATGAAATATAGGGAGATTTTACGCTTATTACCTGCAAGGTACTTCCGTTTTTTACCGTTATTCTAGGTTGAATAGTATAAGAAAAATTTAAGGCTACCTCGATTTTTTCCATCGGCGCAATGATCGCAGCAATTATCAGGGCAAACTGTGGCAGAGGCAATGGACCAGGAGATAAAAGTGGCTCGAATATAGCGGTCGTATATGGGTAATTAATTCTTTACGAGCAGGCTTGTTTGTACTAATTTGTACGCTTTTTACGTTGGTACCTTTTTAAAGCCTTTTTTCTCTTAGCTGGTAAGTAAATTGTTCCGCTTAAATCTTTATTTTCCTTTTGTATGTGTATTAAGTGGCTATTAGTTTGATTAGATATTTCTACCTGTCGGAATAGCTTTTGAAGCTTTTTTTAATAACGTAATAAGGGTTGTTTTTAGTTTCTTAATATTATTTAAAAAGGTGGCTTTTTCGTTAAATTATAGGTTTCAAATGGTAATAACCTTGTCAATTAGTAAGTTCCAGATCTTGTCTCGATATTCGTAAATCGGTAGCTGACGAGATAACCAATTCATGCTTTAGGATTTAGATTTTAGAGATTTTTGTTCTTTTATGGCAGCAGTTGTTATAACGTAGACTATGTAGTTATATATTTGCAAATAAGCGTATTAAAGCTTCCGATTAAATATTATAGTACCGTTTTTGTATGCGAGGTAAGTATAATAAATTTCGTATAAGCTTTGCTAAAAAAAGCGTATTTGGGAGTACGGTTATATAGATTTACTGCAGCTTTAAAGATATATACGATTAAAAACGAAGGTAATTTAGCGTTATTTTGTATTGCAATTGCTTTTTTCTTAATTATATTTTCTAAACGTTTTGTATCTCCGCTCTGGGGCTGGGTATGCGGTGCTGAAGATTCAAGTCTGATATTGAAAAGAAGCGATTAAAGTATATTTTAAAGTTGATAATTTTTTAAAATCTCGTTATCGCATTCGATTGCTTATGAGAAAATCTTGTTTAATTTTTAAATCTTTTAAAAGATGCCAAAATATTATAATTAATGTATTTTGCTTGCGGTTTTTAAGGTAAATATCCTAAATAAAACCTAAATATCTGTCGGTACCAAATAGAACGTATTTATATCTTCTAGGATTTTCTTCTAAATTTATAAAATCGTTGGAGATTCTTTATTTTGATTAGAAAGATTTTTTTTTCGGCTCGCAGCGTATTAGCTTTTTGGCCTTCGCCTTGCTATATACTTGGCATTCGACCGTTGTAAAACCTTTTAGACGGATTCCCTTCGTATGAAATTACAAGTAGGCGATCATTCCAGACTCTAAATATCTAATCTTAGATGCCAAATCGCACCGTTACCGATTCGTAATAGTTTTGCTGTCTGTAAGTTAACGTTTCATTTATAAGTTATTAAGGTTATGTAAATAACTATTATATTAATGTTTTTAATATCGAACTAATTAAACTTATTTATTAACGTAATATCTACCTAATTATACTTATTTCAAATAAAATTGCTAATTCTTCTACTATTTTACCAGTACCCCTTTTTTCGAAGTTGTCAAAAAGATACCAGGTTATATACGAAGCTTTTGCAGTGGGTTACGTCGTATAAACGTAACTCTTTCGTACTGTTAAGGCTTTAAAGTATTACATTAACTTTTCCGTATGCTTAAATCGGTACGAAACTGTTACCTGCGTATATCTCGTCGCCTTATACGGTTGATCTAAAATTCAAAGATTTCCTAATAAAATTAAAAATATATATCATAAACCCTAAGTCCAGAATAGATAAATTCTTAAGGAATAAAACGCGACGTTTATCGTAGTATAAGTGTAAACATTAAAAAACACGCTAGACTTTGCTTTATATCCTGTAGGAATTAATTAATTTCTTAAGTAATTAGTTAATCTATAAACTTTAATAAACGGTTAAATTTTTTCTTTAAGGACTGATCGGTAGCAATACAATTCTGAACGTATGCAACTACCTTATCGCTAAAGCGGAAAACTGCTAAAGCTTTGCTAGAGAATACATAAAAGCATTAGGACAAGGCATAGTAAACGTTTAAGCAAGCTTTACAATAAATATCCTGCGCATCCGATTTCTATCGCTTCCGTTTGCTTCCGTTTACTTCCGCTTCGGTCCGTTTAAAAGTTTCCACGACCGCCACGTTTCGACTTACGCTCTAGGATCCTTCTTTGCGATAAAAAATTAATATCTTTGGTATCTTCCTAATCAAAATCGTCTTGATCAAAAAGATCCGCAGGAATCCCCTAGAAGATCAGAAACGCTACGTTAATATTTCGTAATATAAATAAAGAATAGGTTATAGTTTAATAAACTAAAAGGTTAGGAACTACATTTTAATAGCTGATCGTACCGTTATCGATCTCGGCTTTTTTTACCATCTAAAAGGTAATTATTTAGGTTTCTATAATTAAAGCTAAAACTATATACAGGTCGTTAACCTATATAGTTGCTGTTTTTGATTCTGGGATACTATAACGTTCTCCCTAGGCTATTACTTCTTGCTATTTCACGATCCATTTATATAATTTCTTTGCTAACTTCGAGGTTTGCTTTAGCTTTTCTCAGTACTTTCGTTAGGTGTTATTTATAAACCTTCTGTTATATACCCTGCTTAATTCAGCCAGACTGGCGTCCTACTCTCTTAGGTTCTTTCCTACGAAAAACTTATCTTTTTAATCGCTGGAAATATCAACTTCAGAACTTATTTCGTAAGATCGTTAATCTTTTTGTAAAAGCTTTTGTATTTCCGATTTTTATAAATATACGTCGCGAAATTCTAAGTATAGGCTTATTTGCCTTCGGTTGTTATTTTAAAGGTATTTGTCGGATAATTCGTGTAATCGATTTCTTCCATAGTTCTTCCGGAGGATAAGGATAAAAATATAGTTAAGGTATTCGTTTAAGTCGGACCCCCCCTTTACGCTCCACCCCCCCAACGCGCTACCCACTTTTGAAGCCATCAACAACACAACCCTTCAGCGCAAATAAGAATATCTTAACAACCACTTATTCAATTGACTCCATACTAAATAAAGCGCCCAATAATGCAATCCGGATTATCGTCGCTATTTTTTTCACCTTCGGAGAACTTATCCTGCTGCTGATTTCGCCGAGTTACGTTAGAACGTCCTTTCGAAGCTGCTTTTAACCTTACTTTTACCTTTTTAACCGATATTATCCTTACGAATTCTTTATTTGGCTCGGGCTGCACCTTTCTGCGCTTTTTGGGCTTCGATTTATCGATGGCAGCAGTTAATTAGCTGTTGTGGACTTCGGTAGAGCTTAATTTGCTATTCTTTTCGTTAAGAGCCCTTCCGATTTTGCGGAATAAGATCCGTACAGTAGGGCTTCCGAAAACTGGATCGATTTTTACCAAGGATTTTTTAATAATATGTACATCCCTAAATTATTTGGGCGTTTTAATACCTAAATCATCTATTTACGCATAAAAATCGGGGCGTAAAAAGGTAGAAACCGATTTAGGCTTAAGTGTTTCCGTTATTTAACCTTTAGCCCTGACGTACTTATTGTTTAACGCTTTCGCTTTGTTGATAGGTCGCAAACCTGTAACTGCCCAGCTTTTTATAATATATTTTAATCATAATTTCCTTTTACGCGTACGAAAGCGCCTAAAGGACATCCGTTTTATCTGTAACTTCGGAAGCCTGTCCGAAGTAGCGCTTCCGGAACCAGTAGCGGAACTTCCGTTTCAAGATAGAAAAGATACTTACATCAAAAAGCTGGAAAACGTACGAAGCGTAAGCAGGCAAAAAGATAATGTAGATTTTGTTTTGAAGGTATATCTACATAAAGGCTTTGGTGGTATGGCTATTATAGCCGTCGATAACCAAAAGTTTTCATTCTTTAGAGTTCGCCGGCTTGGTAAAATAAATAAAGACTTCGCGTAATTATTTTAGGCCAATTTCGGTATAAATTTAACCGTTTTCAAAGGTCGTAAAGTACCAGCTTTCGTATGCTTTATCGTCGGAATTAGGAAACTATTGTTATTGTATGTCGCCGCCGCTAAAGATAATAAATGGTAAGAAGGTTCGCCCGTTAGCGCTGATATAGGCGATTATAGTAATTTACTGCCGTTTAAAGGCGTTTTTTAGGAGTACGAACTTTTTAAAGGTTTTAGCGAAAATTAAAGCGTTTTTCCCCATGCCTTCCATTATTTCAATCTCGTCGGCGTTATATCTGTTGCGCCATTTAATAATTTTAATAGCTGGCAGTTCGAAACGGTTGAATAATACGTTCGTAAAAGTCGGTAAAGCCTTATTTAGGCGCTTATAATTAATGACCGTACCCTTAAGATTCCTGATATCAGGGTGACGTCGCAGAAAATGGGCTACCTATTCTTTTTCTAGGCGTTTAGGGCTGCCGTTGTTGATTAGGAGCCGTTAGGCATATAGGCGAAATCGGAAATGCGGCGGTGCATAACTTAATTGGCCTTGCATAACAACCCAATGGGTTAATCCGTCCTCCTGGACTCGAGATAACTTTTGCTGAACTTTATTAACCTTTTCCCGTATAGGTATACCTTCGATACGGCGTATAATATATCTTCTGTCGACCTGGTAGCCTTTGGACGTAGAACGTAAGGATCTTCCGCGTCCCACCTTATTTATTGCTTGCGCCGCGCGAAATTGAGCAAAGAGGTGCATATCGTTCGAAAGAGCAAATTCTGGTGAAGAAAAAGATATTTTTTTCAATTTTTTAAAGCGTTGTTGAAAGGGCTTTTATAAAGAAAGAAATCAGTAAGTGGATCGGAACGCGTCGCGGATGTGGGGTGGCGCGTTGGAGGGGTGGAGCGTGAGGGAGGGCTCCGACTTACGTCTAAGAACGAATTAGTCTTTTTGGATAAAAGGCTATATTGGGTTTTGTAGGTTCGACAGGTCATAAATTGTCTTAATCTTAGGTCGATATAACGCCAGGTACCAAGCGAATACGCTTTAAATTAAAATTCGCCTTTAAAGCGATCTTAATCCTTGGGTCCCTTGTAAATGACGGAGGACGTTAACGTTACGGTCGCCATTATGGATATTAGAGTATATAGTTAATTGTTATTAATGTATAACTTATATCGTTTCAGCAGCAACTAATCAATTGACAAAAAACGCGAATTAAGCGAATAAATCTCTTAATTATTAGATATAGGGGATATCAGTTATATTATATTAGATGACTAGCTGCAGGCGCCCTAGAACGCGCACTCCTCTTTTATAAGGTCCAGTTACGGAATCTATATATTTCGATCAAAGGGAGCCTTTCCGTATATGGGGTGCTAGCGCACCCCCTGCTAGCTGACATCTCGTTAATCTCCGCCGGATCTATTTTTCCGCCTGCAAAAGTCCTTAAAAATATCCGTAAAGTAATAAGATAAGAACGTTACTTGCAAAGAAAGATCAGAAATTATCAGAGTAGCTCGCCGACAAGAATATTTAAATCGGCTAATCTTATAACAAAAGGTTACATGTTATTTTTACATAAAGCCGTTTTTCTTCGGGAAAAAAAAGTCTACTTATGCAAAACGAACTATATCTTAAACAAACGTTTTCAAAAAGGAGATATACTTACTATACGAAAGAGATAAGCTTTTCTAGCCGGAAAGGAAGGGGGTGGTAAAAAATGCAACTAAAAACGGCTAAAGGCAATCGTTACAAAAGGATTAAGACTAAGAAACAGAAGTATGGCGTCTACAGCAAGCTCGGACATAATACACGTACTTATAAAAAAGTTATAAATACGTCTAGCGACAAGGAATCTGATTGATTTTAATCAATGCGATGTATTATTGTTAAGTTATTTGAATTGATTGTTGCGAAATGTGAAAAACTATCAGAGATGCTTGCCTATTTAAAATACGTATTTAAGGCGTTAATCGAAACGTAATAAATAATTAAATTAAATCGAACTTTAAAAAATAATTTTATTATCGTTATTAATTAAAATAATTAATAAATCAACTTTGAAACGGTCGGAATTTTATTTGTGTAAAATTAGATAATATTGTACGTTAACGTTTTCTAAATATTATTAACTAAATTTCGCTTTTTTTTGTTATTACGTTGATTGTATTAATTATATATTATAATTATCGGCTTATTTGAAATATGTCGTATATAACTTCCTACACATGCGAGCGAGACACAAGAGCGAGCGAAATACTTTTTAGTACCTCGCAACAAAAAAATTCAAGTAACTTAACAACAATATATCGCATTAATTAAAATTAATCGGATTCTTCTTCGCTAGACGTATCAACAACTCCGTTACAAGTACGCGCATTATGCCCGGGCTTGCTGCAGATGCCACATTTCCGTTCCTTAGTTTTAACCCTTTTGCAATAATCTTTTCTAGCTGTTGTTAGCTGCATTTTTTTTATTACCCCCTTTTTTTAGGCTAAAATTTTTTTTTCTCAGATAATAAGTGTTCCTTCTTTTCAAAAACGTTTATTTTTAGTTTTACGACGTTTGTTTAAAATATAATTCGTTTCGCGTAATTAGGCGGTTTTTTTCCGAAAAAGAATATTTTCGTACAAAAGTAATAAGTTACTTTTAGTTAAAAGATTAACCGACTTAACTATTTTTGACGAACTACCCTGATAGTTTCCAATTTCTCTTTGCAAGTAACGTCTTTGCTTCGTTATTTCCTTAATATTTTCAAGGCTTTTCGCAGGCGGGGAACGAATAAAACCGGCAAAGGTTAACGGGAAGACGGTCGGCGTAGGCACAATTAGAAAATTTTCCAATTCGGAAAAAACGTTATTAGGATCGAATAAAATAAGACCAGCTTTTGCAAACCCAGATTTGATGTTATCGGACGTAATAGCAGCCTGGAACGCGTTGTAAAAAGCCGGCAAGAAAATCTTTTTTAGCAATATAAGTATGATAGCATCGTATTAAGTTTTCGATATACCGCGAATAAGCGCGTTTCAAAATT
Organism: Monosporascus sp. mg162; assembly: GCA_004155945.1. Classification (NCBI taxonomy): domain Eukaryota; kingdom Fungi; phylum Ascomycota; class Sordariomycetes; order Xylariales; genus Monosporascus; species Monosporascus sp. mg162. The sequence goes on from QJNY01001309.1 coordinate 19,727, forward strand.
GAAAAATAAGATACGTTAAAAGATTAAAACCGATGCGAAAAATGCGTAGGTATATAAAGCGTAATAATGTTGTTATTAGCAGAGTATTTTTCGAATTCCATCGAATGGTAACTTTCGTGGCCGTCGAGGATAAGGAGGCGTTTCGAATTTTTCGTACGCGTCTGAGTATGTTTGTTGAAATGTTGGATTTATTCGAGATTTATTTATTTGTTGTTTAGCTATTATTATTTAATGCGATTTTCTAATCGGCTGCTGGCAATAGATTATCGCGATATTAGGACCTAAGATAATTCTTTCCCCGTTATAATGATAAATAGCAGTATAGCTTAACCTTGGAAATTAACAGCTTAAATAACTGTGACTTATTTTTTATTTTCTTATTGCGTTTATTTAAAGTTTTTACGTTTTTCGGCATTAATAATTACTATGCCCGTTGCTATAAGAAGCCTTATTAAAAATTTAGTCTCGTCGAAGTTATAAATATCCTTTTTTACAATGCCGTATTTCGTAATCATAACCCGAACAAGCTCGAACTATTTGCGAAATGTTTTGGGATTTTCGGATAGGACCCGTTAATAATGGATTTTCCAATTTAAACGCTTTTAAAATCTTTTCTTTCTTTTTTTTTTTTTTTTTTTTTTTTTTTTTTTTTTTTTTTTTGCTATCTCACAAAGTTCAGCGCCTAATTAATTCTAACGCGTTCTATAACGCGTTAAAGAAGCAATAAATTCGCCATAATTTTAACGTACTAAAGCCGAACAAAAACCGCTTGCGTATTTAGGTGGAGGATTCGGTCGACAATAGATTTTCTTTCGGTCGGCGTCAATTTCCGCAAATTAGGAATAATATTAGTTCGGGCGCGTTTACTGCTAAAACGATATACTAAGGTAAAATGTAAAACTTTATAAATAAAATTAAGCTTGTTGTAACTAAGCTCTGGGTTTTGTTTTAGCCTAAATAGCTAGGTTTATATTCGCTTCTTTTATAAAACGTTCCATATTATAGTTATTAAGAAATGGGCAATTAAAAATATGTTATTAGAATAGCTAAAAAAAGTGTCTCGCTCGCTTATATATCTCGTTCGCATGTATAGTACGTTATTCTAAAAAGCTCTATAATAATATATAGTTTTATATAGATCAATATAATTATATATAACGTTATATAATACGTTGTAAAAGCGTATATTGTATTATAAAATTATTTATATAAAAATTAAAATGTTTTCTTTTATTGTTTATTTATACTCTTCTTTACGTTTCCGTATATTATACTGCGAAAAAGCCTTTTTATAATATTTAATCTTATAGAATATTACGTCTATTTTGCTGAAAAAACGTTTATCCTATTTTATATTCGAAATCTCTCTAAAACTATAAACTATTTAGTACTTACTTCGTTAAAAGCGGAATTAACTGGTTATTAGATTATATTTATAAAATTAACATAATTCTAAAATAATGCAAAGTCGAATAAGTTCAAACCTTATTTTCCAAGCTGAGCCAAATACACAGAAAATTATTATACGATGTCATTTGTACGATAGATACTATACCCAGTATCTTCGAACACGATGACTGATTAATGGTTTTTAGTATTAGGATAGATTGATATCTTAGTCCCATAGAGCCTTACTCTAAAGCCGATTGATGCGTGGTTGCCGATAAGCTTCGACCCTGATAAACCTTATACCCGCTGGCTTTACGGTTCGGCAGGGTTCTTAAAGGCCCGAGCTTCTATTAGCATACGTTCGATCTAGTCGACCTTGTACAAAGTGCCTTACAGATAATATAACTCAGGAGATATTAAGCTTTGCGCGGTAAACCTTAAGGATAAACCTTAAAAGCAAACCTTAAAGGCAAACCTTAAAGGCAAACCTTAAAGGCAAACCTTAACGGTAAACCTTAAGAATAAACCTTAAAGACAAATTTTGAAGCCAAATCTTAACGGTAAACTTTAACTGCGTATAAAAGGCTAGCATCTTTCTAAGCCCTCGCCAGTTTTACCCGATTGTCCTTACAGTTAAAAGGGAAATGTTAATACGATAACCAGGTAAAAAGTACTTGGCACCAGACCACCGTTTCGAATTACCTAAGACAATATGCCGCGCAAGTCCGAATATGCGATACCGGTAATCCGGAACCGCAGGATTTCCATAGAAATCGTCTTATTAACGGTACACAATTTCCACTAAATTACCGGACAAGCTAAGATTATTGACATTATTATCAACTGAAAAAATCTTTCCCAAAACGAGCGACTTCGGCTTTTAATTTTCGAATACGATTTGATTCAAGAAAATAAATGTAATTCTTTTTTTTTTTTTTTTTTTTTTTTTTTTTTTACAAAAATACATCCCTGAAAATATAACGACCATAACGGATTTATTGGCAAAACTGCAAAAAAAAGATAGTAACCGGCTTAACAATTTCGAAGTTTAGATTTTAGAACGATATATGCTAAAGAACTACGAGCGATAGTTTTCCAGGCTGCTCCAGATTGCGAAAACCGTCCAGAACTTCGACAAGAATCGACGTAGATAAGAACGGGACAAGGCAGTTTAAAATCGCCTTAAAGTAAAACGCCTGCGAAAAGGATGGGTTTAATAAAGCCTAGAAATTAAGGGAGCAATCTATTATTTTATTCAGTTTTGTCTATACAAGCACGTCTCTTTTAGGGAGAATTTAGTAATTATTATAATATAAATTAAGATATATAAGGAAAAAAATAAAATATAAATTACAGACGTTAATATATTTAAGCCGAAAGTCTGTTTATTTTAATAAAAAGTGTATTTTATCGATTGTTATTAAGTTATATTATCGTCCAAAAGTAAGATTTAATATAGTAATTTAAAATCAATAGTTCGTTAAGTGCTTAGAATTAAAAATAATATAATTTTATAATTTATTATTATATATTTAAATATTTTAAATTATTTTTGTAAGATTCTTAATTAATGTTTTAATAATTTTAAATAATACAACGTTAAATAAGTTCAAGCCTTATTTTCCAGGCTGAGCCAAATATATAGAAAATTATTACGCGATATAATTTGCACGATAAAGATTATACCCAGTATCTTTGAACACGATAACTGATTAATAGTTTTTACGATTAGGATAAATTAATATCTTAATCTTATAAAGCCTTACTCTGAAACCGACTGCTAGGCCATCATAAGCACGCAGCTTTTCGACTAATGTCGGCTTGGAAAGCTTATATGCGTAGTTGCCGATAAGCTTCGACCCTAATAAACCTTATGCCCGCTGGCTGATTCGGCAAAGTTAAACAATATAACTCAGAAAATGTTAAACTTTACGCAGTAAACCTTAAAGATAAATCTTAAAAATAAACCTTAAAGGTAAACCTTAAAGGCAAACATTAAGAATAAATCTCAAGGATAAACCTTAAAGGCAAACCTTAACGGTAAACCTTAACTGCGTATAAAAGGCTAGCATTTTTCCAAGCCCTTGCCAGTCTTACTCGATCGTTCTTACAGCCTCTCTAATTACTCAAGATAACATACCGCGCAAATCCGAATATGAGATATCGGTAAATCCGGAACCACAGGATTTCTACAAAAATGGTTTTATTAACGGTACATAATTCCTACCAAATTACCGGACGAGCTAAAACTATCGACACTACTGTCGACCCAAAAAATCTTTGCTAAAAAAACCCATTCCGTCTTTTGATTTTCGGATGCGATTTAATTCGAGAGAGTAACGGTAATCGATTTTTGCAAAATTATATGCCGAAAAATATGACGATTATAACGGAACTATTGACGAAACTGGAAAGGGAAAACAGTAACCCGCTTAACAACTTCGACGTTCAGATTTTGAATGATGTATACTAGAAAGCTACGAACGATGGTTTGCCCGCCTGCTCCGGATTGCGAAAACCGTCCAGAATTTCGACAAGAATCGACGTAGATAAAAGCTGCGAAAGGGATAGGTTTAATGAAGCCTAGGAATTATGGTAGCAGTTTATCATTTTATCCAATTTTGTCTACACGGTCTCGTTTCTTCTAGGGAGAATAATGTTAAATAATATCAACTTATAATAAAACTTAGTAACTTTTATTATTAGACGTAACGTCTCGGATAAGCGAACGGAACAGATAAGCGAGCGGGACAATTTTCTTAGCACTTTGCAATTACCTATCTTCAATCATTTATTATTTAACAACAACGTTATGGAACGCCTTACAAAAGCAACGAAAATGAACTTAGCCGTTCAGGCAAAAAAAAAAGAGAGCCGAAGCTTAGTTATAAAAGGCTTAGTTCTATTTATGAGGTCCTATTTTGTACCTTAAAAGCGCGATTTAACGGCAGATGCGCCCGAACCGATACTACCCCCAATTCGCGAAAATTGACGGCGACTGAAGAAAAATCGATTGTCGACCGAATCCTTGACCTAGATACGCGAGCGTTTCCTGTCCGGCTTTAGTATGTTAAAGATATGGCCAATATACTGCTTGTCCAACGCGTTGTAGAACGCGTTGGAGTTAAACGGGCGTCGAACTTTGTTAGATGACAACAAAAACTTTAAACGCGTTTAAATCGGAAGATCGATTATTAACGGATCCTATCCGAAAATCCCAAAACATTTCGCAAGTAGTTCGAATTTGTTCGGGTTATAATCGCGAAATACGATATCGCAAAAAAGGATATTTATAACTTCGACGAAACTAAATTTTTGATAAGGCTTTTTATGGTAACGGGCATAGTAATTACCAGTGCTGAAAGACGTGGAAGATTTAAATAAGCGCAATAAGGAAATAAAAAATAGTTTACAGTTATTTAAGTTGTTAATTTTTAAGGTTAGGTTATGCCGTTATTTGTTATTATGGTAAAGAAAAATTATTTTGGGTTTTGGTACCGCGATAGCTTATTGCCAGCAGCCGATTAGAAGATTGCATTAAGTGATAATGGCTAAATAACAAATAAATTAGGTTTCGAATGGATTTAGTATTTTAATAAGCATATTCGGACGCGTACGAAAGGTTCGAAACGTTTTTTTATTCTCGACGGTTATGAAAGTTACTATTCGATAAAATTCGAAGAACATTGCGTTAATAATAATATTATTACGCTTTATATGCCCGCATATGTTTCGCATCGGCTTTAACCTTTTGATATATTTTGTTTTTCGGTTTTAAAACGCGTTTATTTGCGGTATATCGAAGACTTAATGCAATGCTATTATACCTATATTGCCAAAGAAGATTTTCTCGCCGGCTTCTACGACGCGTTCCAAGCTGCTATGACGTCCGATAATATTAAATCTGGATTCGCGAAAGTTGGTTTTGTTCCATTCGATCCTAATAGCGTTTTTTCCGAATTGGAAGTTTCTTTAATTGTGCCTACGCTGACCGTCTCCCCGCTAACCTCCGCCGGTTCTATTTTACCCCCTGCGAAAACCTTTAAAAATATCTGTAAAGCAACAAAATAAGGACGATATTTGTAAAGAAAAATCAGAAATTATTAAGGTAGTTCGTTAACAAGATTGCTTAAATCGGTTGATTTTATAATAAAAGAGTACATGTTATTGTTATATAAAGCTGCTTTTTTTTAAAAAGAAAACGTTTAATTGCGCGAAACAAACTATACCTTAAACAAACGTCGTAGAACCAAAAATAAATAATTTTAAAAAGAAAGAATACTTACTAGATAAAAAGGATAAGCTTTTTTAGCCCAAAAAAAAGGGGGTGGTAAAAAAATACAGCTAATAGTAGCTGGAAGAGGTCGTCGTAAAGGGTTAAAACCAAAGAACAGAAGTATGGCGTCTGCGGCAAGCCCGGGCATAATGCGCGTACTTGTAACGAAGTTATAAATACGTTTAACGAAAAAGAATCTAATTGATTTGAATTAATGCGATATGTTGTTGTTGAGTTATTTGAATTTGTTGTTGCAACGTAACAAAAGTATCTCGTTCGCTTGTCTGTCCCGTTCGCTTATCCAAGACGTTATTATTATTGTTATTATTATTATTATTATTATTATTATTATTATTATTATTATTATTATTAGTTATTATTATTATTATTATTATTAGTTATTATTATTATTATTAATAAACCAATAAACTACTAATAAATTAAGAAATTAATCGATTAAATCGATTAGTAAATCGACCGATTAATGTATAAATTAATCGATTAGTTAATCGGTTAATACAGCAATTATCGAACGAACTAATAAATTAATTAATTAATCGATTAATAAATTAATAAATTAATCGATTAAATCGATTAATAAATCGACCGATTAATATATTAACTAAGCGATTAATTAATTGGCTAATAAATTCCTTAATTAATAAATGCAAAAGTTAATTAATTAATTAAATAATAAATTAATCCATAAATCCGCTAATATATTAATCGATTAACGGCGAAAGAAAAACAAATAAATTCATAAATTCAAAAATTTAAAAATGCAAAAATGCAAAAATTTAAAAATTTAAAAATGTAAAAATGCAGAAATTCAAAAAGTTAAAAATTTAAAAATGCAAAAATGCAAAAATGCAAAAATAAAAAAAAAAAAGGGGCAGGAATTTTTAAAGAAAAGCGTTCGCCGGCGTATCGGCGGGCGGCCTGTCGAAAAGAAAAAAGGGGTCCGTTTTTGTTTCCGCTTACGCTTACGCTTGCGCTTATGCCTACGTTTGCGCCAAACCGTCGGCGCTAATACGTTCCGCCATTGCCGATACGTCCGAAAGCCGCCTTTAAATATCGGGTTAATAAGATAACTTTTTAATAATGCCTTTATAGTTTAACGGTACGGCGCCGGGTATTTAATATCCGGAAATATGGGTTCGAATTCCGTTAAAGGTAACCGGAAGTTCCGATTTTTCCGTTTTACTTTACGTATAAAATTATTCCCGTTAGGCCCGGAAAGTTTTTTTGTTTTTTTTCCTTCGAACGGTAGGCGGCGGCCGTATATAAGGCGTAATAAAATTCGGAATTTTTTCTTTAATCTTTAAAATTCCCTAAATTCTTTTTTTC
>QJNY01000770.1:0-12154 GCA_004155945.1 Monosporascus sp. mg162
TTTTTTTTTTTGCCGGTATAGGTATATTTATTAGGTTTAACGTTAGGTATTATCTTTGTTTCGAATTTCTTTTCATATATTTCTCTTTAAATGGGTGGAAATAATAACGTAATAAGGAAAATTGGTTTTTGGTTCGGATATTAAGTACTACTTGTTAAAAATTACTTAGGCAATAATAAGGATAACAGAATAAAAATAAGATTTATAACGTTTAATATAAGGTTTTTTAAGTGTTGCGAATAACTTTACGTAGGATACGTATAACTGTATAAAGGTGTAAAAGTTTGGATTTCGTATACTATCGAAGATTACGTGGAGACATGTAGGTATATATGTGTACGAGGATCCGGCAGGTGTGCCCGGACCCTTGTAATCTCTAACAACAGCCTTAACGATATATTTATTAAGTGCGTTAAGCCGTTCGATTTTGATAATTTCGTCCTTAATATCGTTCTTTAATCCTTTGTAGAAAACGTCGATCAGGGTATTATTTTCGTCGTCTACTTATCCTGCCTTAAACATAAAGTTCCTAAACTCGACTGCATATTTAGAAGCTGGTCTCTTTTATTTAAGTTATAAAAGGTCTTATGCAGCTTTCCGTTTTACGTCCGGGTTATCGAAATTATTTTTAAGCTTTTATTCGAAATTGGCATAGCTTTTAAAAAGCTTTTTAATCGCCGTTTCCTAGTTATTTCCCGCATTTTTTAGGTAATTTTACAGCGTAAGCTTAAACTAAATCAAAGCCTCTCCCTTAAGAGATTTTGCAATGACAAGAATTTTATTAACCTTGTCGTCGATTATTTCCAATCGTAGGTACACTTTGGCCTAAGTTAAAAAGCCCTAAACGCTTCCAGTGCCATCGTAAGGCTCGGGTTTTTGACCTTAAGTTTTGAAGTGACTGCCGGCACTGGGTTGGCTGGAACAGCGGCCTAAGTAATAAGTTGCTGAATGTGGGCCTTAAGCTGCTGGACGCGTTTTTATAGCTGCTGAGTAAAGATAAAAACGGTAACTTCGGTGCTCGTCGACATTCTGATAGTGTTAAATATTGCTTAGAGTTTAACGGTACTACTGAACAAAAGTTTATAACATATAACGGTTATGGGCTTAACTAAATATTAAACCTAAATCGTAGGTTTTATGTTAGCAGTTATATCGTAAAAATCTAAGTAATAAAATAATAATTATGTTTAGTAATAGCAGATATAAATCTAGGTAACTAATTATTATTACAAGCTAAAGCTTTTTAAATTATGGAAATAACGACTATATATATCTTCAGCTATTTCAGATAAATTAAGATAAATTAAAACATCCTTTTTAATTTATTATTATGGATTAAGATGGATTAAGACATTTCTTTAAATTTATCACCATGGATTAAGATGGATCAAGATATCCTTTCAAATCCATATTACGTAATTCTTATCGCAGGTGGGGCAACTACCTTTAAAGGCCAAGACCTAGTCAGGTCGTAACATTAGGTTTTAATATTGTCAGGAATTCGAAAATAAAAAGTAATTTAAAAAAGATAAAACGAAACTAGAGTGATATCTAGAAGTTAAAGTAAAAATGGAAAAAAGAAGAAGGGTTTCAAAATCTATTAACATTATAATATTTTTCGCGGTATAGGCTCTAACGTGCCACGGCCAGCTTTAGGATAATGACAAATATTCTTCCCAATCGGGCAATAAAGGAAACATTTTCGGCCTACTTCGGTACGGGCAGGAACTAACCGTTTTAGGTATAAGTTAGTCAGGGTTTGAGTAATAGTGGGATAAACTTTGTTACAGTTAGTTGGGGAAGAATAAACTCCCCCCAGGTTTGACGCTATTGTTACATTGAAGTTCTGTTTCATATAGGGGCTGAAAAGGTTATTTGTTGGAAAACACCTGGTCAGGACGTTAAACTTGCCGCTACGACGTAGTAAACCAACTCACTAGGTTCGCGCTAGGTTCGGACCGTCCGTGAGGAAACAGCAGGGATGGAAAGCATGTAGGGTTGTGCGGAGCGGCATCTTACTAGACCGGACATTTTGATGTAAGTCAGGTCTTTGGCAAAGTGCAATTCGTAAAGCACGTGATTTTAAAATTGTTAATGCCAAAAACAGATGATCACCCCCAGCCTTCGCACTGGAAATGGCATACACCGACGTTTGAAGCATATATTTGGAAAGCTTCCTGGTTTTACTATTGTCGGAGATGTAAAGCCCACAGCAGGACGGAGTTGGTGTTTCGATGCGATATCTTCATGCGCGGATAGGCGTGTAGGTTTGTAAGCCATCTACAAATGAAGCAATCCACACCGTGCTCTTTCGCAGCACGCAGCACGCAACACGCAGCACGCAACACGCAAAATCATGTTAACTTCTTCGAAGCCCATAAATATCAATATTCGAAGGTAGAACGAAACCACGCTAACAGAAGCGCGGCATACTGATCTAAGCATCACTTCTAGCGTGTAGATTTAATCAGACTTAATCCACCACTGGTGGTCAAGCGGGAGTAATCACTCAGTGCATACCCATATACGCCAACACAACCGGCGCATCTTTCCGGGGCACACGAACCTAATGCCGTTGCGCCTTTTTAGATATCGATTCACATAAAATTATATGTAGCCAGCAACAACTTACTTTCCCTCAAAATCAGAGGCTGATCCTAGCCCCTACAATGGCCGTTCTTACATCCCTCGCATAGGTCGTTCTGGTGCGGACCCTTGCTTTCCCCCGAGGAGTGGGGCTGTTCCAGAGATATGCCGCACCACTTCTTGATGCGATAAGCGACTCTTTCCGCATACGAATAATCAAGGCGTGGCTTGCTAAGTTGATTGCATTGCATGCAGCGCTGGTGATAGACTCTTGCATTGTACTCGTGTTCAGGGTACAGTCGTATCGTGATAGCGATCTTCTTGCTCGACCATCCGTTTGAGGCGCAGGCCTTGTTTCGGCACGCGAATCGGCCCATAACGTTCGTGTCATGTTGATTAATGCAGCTTAGTTCTTCGTCAGCTTGGTGGAAGTCGAAGTTGAGACCATCATCTTCGAGAAGGCGTGATACGTCGTCGTGCAATCCGGGGCACATAGACCAGGCTTTCGCCTGCTTCGATCTCTTACCCGTCATAACGGGGGAATACAGGTGTCTAGTTCAGGGATGATCGGAAGATAACAACGACGTGAAGTGGTCGAGAGGACTTGGAACGGGAAGGAGTGCCACCGATTATCGATGTCTTCAGGGTGTTTACCAGAGTAATCACTAATTAGACCGAGATATTGAAAGCAGAGTTTCTGGTGCATGGTCTGTACCGATGGATCCGTGTTCAACCCACTTGTCCCTAAATAACTTTAGTCCGCCCACCTCCTTTTCCCGCTGCATTATGGCTTTGCGCATTCATCAGTCGTGGCGACCGATCTAGTCACCAGGGCGAGATCGTAGGAGTACCGGACTCACCGGACCATAACATCTATTCGCAGACCGTGGCTCGTCTAGATGTCTCGTATAGGGTGACATAGGTTTATAACCACTGATGTTATCATTCAGACACATATGCAGTCGCTGCCAATCACTCACGCGGATTATCACGGCGCACCGACGCATACGAAACTTTGACTGATAACGCAACTTGTTATCCAATGAAGAGTTGACAAATGGTGTCAAGGCTTGCATTTGAGGGGATTCATGTTTCATTGATGCAAAGCCAGGGCATTAGTGTTACGGCCTGGTCAACCATAGCGGACATTTCTTCCAACATGTACTGTCCATGAAGTACATATATAGCTGTAAGCACCTAGCTGATTGCTACCAATGCGATCAGTCGCCAGTCTTTGCCCTTTGGCGCAGCGGTGCGGGGTGCAGCCGTTACAATTAGGCTCTGGTCGCCCAAGACCAATCGCAGCTTTTATCTGTGACAGCCGAGCACGGCCCGCCACGGAACGAATTTGAACCAGTTGAGGTTCGATATATGACAGATCTTGTCGCTTTAGAAACCGGTATGCACAATGTTTGGCGGTACTTGGTTCCACATTGCGTTCCGATTCCAATCTGAGATTCAAGCATCAGGTATCTTCGTAATACTCCTGAACCTGCCAGAATGCTGACTCCTGCTTACGCTAGAACCGTGAAGTATTTCTATGCTATCGGGAATGCATCAGCGGCATTATTGACATAATGCCTACTCTACAAAAAGGAGACAGAAGCTTTACTTCTGGGATGCTGGGATTTTCGGCATATTCCTTCACCATGCTCTGATCTTGAGTCGCGCTCTTCAGACCAAGTACCTTCTCAACCTTTTCGCCGATGCTAGCTGGCGCTCAGTATGCTGAAAAGGGGTACCCGCTCTCGCCAAGCCACAGCGCCCGATGCGTCGGAGGCCCGCCCTTTTACCCTCTCCGGCCACACTGGGCCGAAGATCTGGGAGGCCGCTAGTCTATAAAGCTACGTCACTTCAACTTGGGTTGATCGTGCATTGTCGCTTATGCTTGTCATCTATAGGCTGAGGTTCTTGCCTATCCCTTTCGTTCTGTTAATTCTTGACATTTGACCAAGGATTGCTACGAAGTCGGAATTTTATTCGAGGCCCAGGCAGATCTTAAGCACTCGAAGGCTACATTTAAGCCTCCAGGGGTATATCGACCTAGAATATAAGTCTGATGCAATAATGCTAGCTTTCCCGTGTAGGCCAGCGTAGAGATCAAAGGAGGCATGTAGGAATACATATATAATTATATAACGCTTGAACTAACACAGCTCGAACACCAAATCTTTTGCCATAATCCGATAATCCACCACCGGAAGATCAGACAGCGTGTTCTCCTTATACCCAAAAATGACTTTTCGGTTTCCTTGAAACTATCCGTACAATATCGTGACTACTGATAGGTCCATTACTCTACGTTCTTGGTAGTTAGTAATATATTAGTGGGTACTTGATCGTCTCCGGCCAATTAGCGTAGACATTTATCTACCTTAAAAATTTGTTGTCGCCGGTTCTTCCAGCACTTTAATGGGTATGCCATAATCTGGAACATAGCCACCGGCAACGGTATCCATAGCCTGTTGATTAAATTCTCATTCCGTCTCGTTTACCTCAGTTTTGAAGGTATAGCCTTAGGGCTATACTGTTAGCGAGAATGGTACGATTAAGGCAACCCCCTTGCAATGAAGGGCATGAGTTAACTTCTTTTACAGGTCCATGCTGATGCGTCCAACTTCGCCAAAGGTGTCACCAAGGAACAAGCGTACAAACAAGTTCTATTACAAGCAGAGGGCCTCTTTGATGGGCAGAGAAACTGGGTCAGTGATACCAGCTTTAGCATGCTTCGCAAGCGTAATTAATGACTCATGTTTGACCACGTACAGGTCTGGTGAGTCGAGCGTTTCGTCCTGTGTCGGGTCTTTCACTTTCTGAGACTTTTTTTAGCAACCTAGCCAACGCGGCATCGCTCTTATGGCACGCTTATAAGTCGCTGCCTTCGCCGAGCAACCACGTAAACTGGGCAGGTGACTCAACCCCTGAACCCCCCGCAACAACGACACTCACCTCTCCAACAGGCTTCTACATACTTGATCCCAAACAGACATCTAGGCCGCAGCTTATCCTCGGCCCGTTCCAGGGCAAAGTCGCATGCCAAGTCATCCCATTCGGCAGAGGAGTGTGCGGCGCCGCCGCGGCGGAGCAGACGACGCACCTGATCTCGGACGTGGATAAGTTCCCCGGCCATATCGCTTGCGACGGAGATAGCAAGAGCGAAATCGTCGTGCCAATTGTCGTGGGTGAGGGAGAGGCGAGGAAGCTTGTGGCGATCATTGATATTGACTGCGCCGAGCTCAGTGGGTTCGACATCGTTGATAAGAAGTTTTTGGAGGATCTAGCCGACTTGCTTGCCAAGAGTTGTGATTGGTAGCTCTCCTGAGGAGCATGTAATGGGGAATGACTTGACCGGAGTAACTGCCAATCAAGTCATATCCATTCTAGATGTCCTAGAGACTATTATTCTGGAAACTCGAAGGCACTAGAAATATTGTAAAGCCTTACGTGATCGGGACTGTCCCATGTCTCTGGATGTTATTCCTGAGCAATCATGTATGGCAACCGCCGGAATGTGCAGCACGCTATGGCCTATAAGACAGTGTGTACTTTTTTGTCGCCTTCAATTTTTAGGTCGTCCACTATTTTTTTGTCTATAAGGTGCGTATGGTACACGCGACGTAACGTCCCGGCTCTTTTAGTGAGGGCAGTATATAATGGACGGTAAGATATGGTATGAGATTTTATTCTCAAAATAAGCGGTAGAAGAGTGCGGAACTCGGCAATATTAGCACGCCTCCAAACATCTTCGTCTCGCCCAAAACCGGGACCCTACGTACAATCTTCTTGAATTACGCCGTGCAAGACCCTGTAGCTTACCCGGCTGGGAGTGGACGATATCCCGGACCCCGTAGTCATGGACAAAGCGCTGACTTCGATCGTCATGTTCTCGACACCACCTAACTTCCCCGACATCTCCCCTAACAATTTCTCTCGCAGCTCCCTGCTCTTCTCCTCAATTACCTGTTCATTTCCTCCTGTAGCTGTCTTTCACTCTCTTCCCTTAGTTTCTCCAACACTCTCCCCTTTTCCTCCTTTTCCTCCTCTTATTTTCTTCCAGTATTTTCCTCCTATTTTCCTCCTCTTATTTTCTTCCAGTATTTTCCTCCTATTTTCCTCCTGCAGCCTCCTGTTATTTTCCTCGCGTAACTCCCTCTCCTTCCAGAGCCTCTTCTCCTCCCACAGTTCCCTCTCCTTCTCTGACACCTTCCTCCAGTACTCTTGCTCCTTTATCTTACTCTCATCCCGCATTTCCTCAAACGCCACCCCCACCCCCCCCCTGCAGCTTCTCCAGCGCCTTCCTGATTTCTTCCTTCAGGTTCCTCTCACTCTCCTCCTGCATCTTTTTCATCTCATCTCCCGGCTTGCTCGCATTTTCCTCCTGTATCTGCAGCATCTCCTTCATCGCCTCCTGAAGCTTTCTCTTGCCCTCCTCCCGCGGCTTCTCTAACATTATCCCCCTTTCCCCTTGTAACCTCTTCTTATTTTCTTCCTGCACCTCCAGAACCTTTCCCCTCGCCTCCCGTAACCTCCTCTCATTCGCATCCTGCGATTTCCTTTCATGGCCCCGCGCCCTCTTGTATTCCTCCTGAGCCTCCAGCACCTTTTTCCTTTCCTCCTGCAGCTTCCTCTCGAACTCCTCCCGCAGCCTCCGTTCGTTCTCTTGCATCCTCTTGATCTCCTCCTTCATCTTACCGTACTCCTCTAGCACATTTCTGTCGTCCCGGATACGGCCAATTTCCGCGTTGTACTGTCGCATCGAGTTCTTTAGCGCCCAGCTGGACGGGTTTCGCTGCAGCTGGCGCTCAATCCTCTGGATGTTCTCCCTGATTCTCTTCTCTTGCCGGTTCAGCCTGTCCTTCGTCGTCTGCCCAACTGTGGTCTGATCCAGGTTGCGGTCTTCTTTGACAATCTCCTGCTGGATCCACAGAGGGATTTTCTCGTGCTCGAGTAGGAATCGCAGAATCCGCTCCGCTGACGCGCGGCTTCCGTCGTGCTCCCACTCTCGGCTTCCGGCGTCAATCATGGCCTTCCATTACGTGTTGCGCAGTTCCTGTTGCCTCTTCTCCCCGTCGGCCCGGCGGCCGAGCTTACTCCACATGGTAGTAGCAAGGGCAACGTTAGAGAGCGCGTCTCCACCGCACATGGCCAGAAGCGTGTCCAAGTTTTCTCTCGCAGCGCCTGACATCCTCGATCTCTGATCGATCAGATGCAAGTAGACGACGCCGGTCAACACGACCCCTGCCTCGTACGCGCCGGCGAGATAACCGGAGATCTCGGTGATGATTTCCGTATCAGATCGTTCCGTGTCGCCAAAGCCGGGCGTGTCGACCAGGACCACGCGGCGTCCATCACGAAGCGTGCAGGGGTACGCCGCTATGTCGGCCATGCCTATATGCAAATTAGATGCGGGACCCAAAGAGACGTTAGGCAGTCGCCTACTTACATGAGGCAAGTCCATTCCCAATCTTAGGACCTCCGGGTCCGGTATGGAGGAGAGAGATAAAAGTACTTTTTCCCGCCCCCGTCATCCCAATAACCACTATCATGATGTCATCCATCTTAGCAAAGCATTCTCGGTTAGCCGGTGGCGGCCAATAGAGTTAAAATCTTCTTAACCGTTGCTTACTTTGGCTCGTATCCCGATTCGAAGTCGTCCCGTGGAGATTCGTCATCCAAGACCAGGCTCGAAGCTTGCGAGCGAGGGCCGGCACGGCCGAGGGGCTGATTCGCTCGCGACAGCCACGATTGCTGCTCGATTTCGTCTCTGGGTCGGTTGGCGGCGCCGAAGTGCGAGAGAGTGATTGATCTCCAGGGTTCCATGGCTGCTAGGAGGCCGACGGTCAATATTGCTTGGGATAAATGGATGGCTGACGTTACTGCGTTGGTTCGCTTGCGGCTGGAGAGAAAGAGTTCCTAAAACTGCCCCGAATCGTCTCGGGGGGGAAAAGGGGGGGGCCTGAATACTATATCTTCCCGAAATTTGTCGGAAGCACCAGATAACCGTAAGAGGTCTAATACGCGTGCAGAACCACGTCGGCACATATACCGATCCAATGGCCGTGGCAGGGACATCTAACGACTCAGGTACGATTTCCGATGTATAATCTATCATCACGTAGACGTTGGGTGCTAATTTCCACGCCTGGAATATTTTCCCTAAGGTCGGTACCTCTGCCGGTTATGGACCGACCTGTGGCGCTTGAGACGCTCAGGCGCTGATATCGGTGACTCAGAGTTATTCCCTATCATGGTGCTCGTCTCCGACACTTGGAGCCAGCACGTATCTTGTGATTTGAGGTGCCGATAGTTGGCCAGTAACCGGGTCGCCAAGGGTATCAACCAAAAGGGGTGAAAGATATCCCTGTCGAGTCTCACTTCCCAGTGAGAACAGTTGTGAGAGGGCCGGAGGCCTAATGCTACCCAACCGGACTAGATGTAGTCACGACCGAGCAGGTGTCCGTGAGTGGTGATAGAACCCTCCGGGTTCAAACTTGGGTCTGAGACATCGAGCAGGCGTGATTGCACTAAGACATGGAGCTAAGCGAGCCTCTCGCAGCCACAGCTGATGTAAGGCGGCTTCGTGTATCATTTGGACCGGTCTCACGTTCCCACAATCTGCAAGATCGCGCAGTGATGACGGCGGTTTGGGACAATTCGCCTGGCGCCACATCATGCGTCCTTGTGCGGGGCCGTGCCCATACCGCGAAGGCCCAGTGCTGGGGAACGCCGGAGAGTGCATTAATTGAGAGCTAAGCGGGAGACCTATGGTGGGCCACAGCCGACACATTATCTCGAATCGAGAAGTTCGGTCTGTCCACGGTGTGGCAAGTTGTGGAGTGGGGCGGAGATTGCAGGAGCGAATCTTGGGGAGAGGGGCTTTTGGCAGAGAGTTGCAATGGGAGGAGTGGAAAAGGCGCCTGGGGCGTACGTGTGGTGTGATTATTTTCAAAAAATTCGGATGCGAGACACATTGAACTATGGCTCGCTGGTGAAGGGGGCACGGGGCGTGAAGTGTGCGTTGGGTAGCACAGACATCTCTCTTGCGGAATGATATTGGATCTGATGCCCGTCTAGACGGTACCCGACGTAAAATGGGTGTGTGGAGATGGGCGCATCGGCCTGTCGATAGCGAAGTCGCGGGGTGTATTATCCCACAAGGTAGTAATGCATAGGAGGTTAGCATGTGGTCGGCTCCGGAACCGCTGTGGCGGTCTCTGACTTGTTACATGTAGGGCTGCTGTCGCAAAGGGAGTCTCGTCACGAATTAAACACGAGACACGGCGCCCAACCTCTAGGATCCGGCCAAGTCGCGAGCAAGCACCTTTCCACTACGTCGAGGTTACCATTCTGAGACGAATACGGGAGAATGCGAGTCACCTGCCCGAATTGGCCTTCTGAATTTTGCTGTATCCAGAACCGGGCCGCAACGATGCTTGTAACCCTTTTGTGTTGGGGGAAGGAGGCGGGTGGTTGTTTTCAACACCCATTATCGTTTTGGATACGGATAAGTACTTGTCCGTGCTGCTACGCAATTACATGGCACACGATATACTGCGAACAGCATGAACAACAGTCGAAACAGATGTGTCTATTGAGGTGATGGGGCGTCACCGGTGCGGAAGAGCACATTCTTTCGACTTCGCTCCCCCCCAGCCCCCTAACACAAAAGAAAACCCCCAGAAAAGACCGATGAAGACGCGGCTCAGTTGGCTCACTCACATTACTCCATAGGTGTTATCACCGTCAGGCCAGAGCGCGAGTTTGGTCTCCACCGTCGGCCGTGAAGCAGACGTCGTCCTCTTAGCCGCTGCGCAAGCAACAAGAAGAGCTTCGGACGAGCCTCCGTGTCGCTGGCCCCCGTAGACACTGCTAAGTTCGCTTCCGGTCGGCGTTGAAAACGCATGACACGTATGCCTCGTCCAGTATCTCTACCCACCCGTCCTCTCTGTGGGGAACAATCTGCACACCGTGAGAAGTCCAGCCGTGCTGGAGCCAGGCCCTGATGCGCAGCGGCCGTAATGAAGAGGCAAGCGAAGGGCTAGGGGGAACTTCTGACACTGCCGTCTAGATCGCTCGCTCGCCCTGGGGTCCCTCGCGAGGGCAGCTTCTCGAGCTTAACATGGTTGGCGGTCATCTTGCTTTTTTTTGCGGCTCGGAGCCTTCTGTCGCTCAGAGAGAGGAATAGCGGCGTTTGGGCGAAGTCGAGCTGTGCCGATCTTGGAGCCGAAGAATTGGCTAGACCGACCAGGTCCAGGCTGTATTCGACCCGTCAAGGCCGGAGGGTGGCAGGTTCTGGTGCAAAGACTGCTAATGCTGAGGGACCCAGCCATAAACTGACTCTGAGATGTCTATCATTAGAGACGTTTAACTGAGGCTGGGGTGTCCAGAATGACATCTTTGCAGTGTTGACGACCCGACCCACGGGTCCTCCCATTCGGGCCCTGATGTGAAGAGCCGAATCCTCCGATCTAAACTTTATGGCCGTCAAGTGATTGTCTCTCCTGGATAAGGGGCAGATCTGGCGAAATTATGGGGGAAGCAGCAATAACAGTGACCACAACGCGCATGGGTAGGTGGTGGTGATGGTGGAAAGGTGTATTAATTACCATGGTGATATTTACTTTCATCCAGGCCCCTGACTATCTTCCGTCCATGTAGGTAGTTATGATTATCAATCTTTCATTCCCCCCCAAAGAAAGAAAAGAGGAAGAGGTTGCCAATGGGCTACCC
Source organism: Monosporascus sp. mg162 (assembly GCA_004155945.1). NCBI lineage: Eukaryota > Fungi > Ascomycota > Sordariomycetes > Xylariales > Monosporascus > Monosporascus sp. mg162. The sequence goes on from QJNY01000770.1 coordinate 11,317, forward strand.
TTTCGCAACCCGACGCTAAGGCTGCACCAATTTCCACATTACCTCACCCAATCCAAGCTCCAGATATGATGAGCGGCGTGGATATAGTCGGCATCTGGCATGAACTCATTGCTGCCAAGCCGCCACTCCAAGTTGACCAAGTCGACATACGGGCCGGTCTTGTCGTCTTCCGCCATTTTACCGTCCTTGTCTGAGGGTCGTTGTAGATCCAGGCGAATATCGTGCCTGAGAGAGAGCTGTAGTTTGGAGTATTGTTCTTCGAGCTGCTGCAAGGGGGGTTCTTTCGGGTGTTGCTGTCGCGTGTATGCGTATGCGAGCAGCTCAGACTGCCGGTTCGCAGTCTCAATCAGATACTGCGTCTTCAACTCGTGTGCGCCATCACTGCCGTGATCGGGGTTGCTGTTCGAGCCCCAATCATCATGTGCCACTGTCTGGCCACCGCGAGCGACCACCTCAACCTCGGCGAGGATATGCTCGTGGATCCTCGCCGCGTCGGCAAATTCACCAATCAACACGTGCAAGCCCGAGAGTATCTCCGATACACCCACGGTTTCCGGGTCCAGGATGCCGCGGCTGTGGCACAGATTGTATTGTATCGTCTCGCAAAGCTGGATGGCGGCTTGTCTGTCCTCACGGGCGGCATGAGCGTATACCATGAGCCGGCCGACATCAAGGATAAACCTGACTCTCCGCGGTTTTTGCATACTAGCATAGTCCCAAAGCTTCCTGAGGAGGTTCTGTCGCAAGAGCCGTCTCGGTCAGTCGCAGGCTTCTATTACGGGGATGGGCAGGTTCAGGTGATTGGGAGGGGGGGGGGGGTGCGCCGGGGGGGGGGGGG